>CAJPEV010003239.1:0-33093 GCA_905338385.1 Darwinula stevensoni | reverse complement strand
GCAGCTGCTGCAGATCTTCATTCTTCAGCTCAGCGGGTCGTCCAGAGCGGGGTTTGTCATCAATGTCGTCGCTCCCAGAGGCGAATTTCTTGAACCATCTCTTGCATGTCGAAAGACTTGGAGCAGTCTCACCGTACGTTTCCAGCAGTTCTCGGTACGCAGCGGTCGCGGTCAGCTTGCGGTGGTACGCGTAAAGTAAGACGGCGCGGAAGTAAACATTTTCGTCAATCATTGTGCTGAAAATTGGAGCGATACAATAAACGGTTTGAGGCAAATGAGGTATCAAAATACTCGGCTGACAACCGGCAACCAAGTACAAAATGCAATAGCTGCCAGAATTTTGCATCAGAAAATGACAGTCAAATTTCTATCAATAGGTCATAGAGGGTCAAAACTTATGCCTCAACCTAATAGAAGCTGCAGGGGGATTTTAAAATGAGATAAAAGTCTGTATATTAGCCCTGCATGCCAAACCTTATCAAAGGCTTTATTAACATCGAAAAAGAGAGCAAGAAGGTGCTTTTTACCATGGACAGCCACCAGTGCGTCATGACGGAGCCGAACGAGCTGATTGGTAGTGCAGAGATTCCTACGAAAGCCTGTTTGTGAAGAAGAGAGCATGTTATTCAGTTCTAAATAGTCATGGAGACGAGAAGTAAGAATTCTTTCTAAGAGTTTTTGAAGGGAGCTGAGGAGGCTAATGGGGCGATAGGAAGAGGGGTCTGACAGGTCCTTATAAGGCTTTGGAATCATTGTAATTATAGCGGACATCCACCCTAGAGGGACCTGGCCGAGGCGGAGACAGGCGTTATAGACCTAGTAGAGAGAGAGTATTAAGCACCTTCCTGAGCGTGCCCTTCAATTTACGAAAATATTATCAGGGCCAGGGGCTTTATTAGGAGAGACTTTGATCGCGGCCTCGATCTCTTCCGGCGATATCTCACTTATAAGGTTTTCCTGGGCAAGAGAGAGCTGCTCAGGTATAGGAATGAGATTAGAGAGGGAAAAGTTTACTATTTAATTTTCGAGATCGAGGCTTTCCTCTAGGGGGTCGGGTCCTAGAGAGCTGGGGGGTTCAGTCATAGCTTCCAGCAGGGTTGATGCAAAAACTAAGGCTTTGCTCATCACTGCAGTGAGTCCCGCCGTCGTATTTAATGGGTCTATCATGATTATTTCTAGGATTGCGAACTCTTCTGAATAGTTCCCAAAAGTTTGCTGGATCCTCTTCGTTGTTAAGTTGCTCACAAAATTTATTCCAGTACTAAGCGCTGGCGCTCTTAATGAGGGCTTTAATCTCGTGATTAAGTTTATTTATTACTGGTTTAAGGGTGTGGTCTTTATTAGGATAAAACAGGCAAGGGAGTTTCCTCCGCTCATTAATCTTAATGAGAGAGTTTGGGGGGAAGGAGCGTACGGTTTACTGGAGGGAGGCAGCTTGGGGACGGAAATTTCCTGGGCAGTTTGAATCACTTCAGTGATGAGAGTGACAGCTTCCTCGAGTTGGGGGACGGTATCAAGCTGGAGAGAGTCGGGAAGGAGAGTCTCGACGTTATCCTGGAAACTATGCCAGTCGGCGTTACGAAAATCAAATCGAGGGATATTGGCGGAAGATGGGGGCTGATGTGAAAAGTTACAATTAACCAGAATGTGCACAAGATCGCTCCCTACGTCTTCTCCTATGGAGAAATTGCGAAAAAAAGGGAGGAACTGTGCGTTGCCCAGTGTAAGGTCGATTCTGTACGAATTTCCTTGCCCTGGACAGTGGTGGGTGGGGCAATCGTCATTTAAGATGGTAAAGCTGCTGGAAGCTATGAAGTCCCTAAGAATGCGACCTGCTGCATTGGGTTCATTGCAAAAGGAAAGGTCAGGAGAATGAGCGTTTAAGTCACCTAGAAGAAGAAAAGGACCGTTTATTCCATTAATAAAGTCAAGGTCAGAAAGAGAAGGAGGAGATTTAGGAGGAAAATAGGCATGGAAGAGAGTGAGAGTTGTAATGGGAAAGCGGATTTTAACGCCAATAATCTCTGAATCACGGTGCCAAGTGCGGCTAATTAATTCTGAGTCGAGGTTGCTAAGAATGTACACTGCTGAACCCCCCTGGAGCGGTCTATTTTGAAAGCAGGGTTTGTAAGAATAGTAGTTCCTAATGGTAGGTGCCTTTTTACATTTAAGTTCGCTGAAACAAATAGTAACGGGCATAATTTGCTCAATGTAATGCAAAATTTCAGGGCGCTTGCCTTGGAAAGAATTATAATTTAAGTGATGAAAGGAGTCAAGATTAGAGATCATTAGTTAGTAGAGGAGGGGAGGACGATAGGGGAGGGGGCAGGAAGCGAAAGCGAGAAGCCGTACGCGTGCAGAGCAGCGATGATAGTCTGCACTTGCTGCAGGAGCAGCTGGATTACCGCGTCACGCTCGGGAGACGCGTGAGCGGACGCGGGCTCGACAGCGGGTGCTGCCACAGCGACGGGAGCTACGCGGATGGCGGCGGACGCTGGTGCGGAAGCCGCGGAGGGACGCGAGGGCGGCGCGACGGGAGTCGGGGCGGCAATTACGAGCTGGCGCGACGGCGGCCTGACACGCGGGCGGTGTTGTCCATGCGGGTCGCGAGGGGACAAGTTTCACGGGCGTCCTGACGGGGCGGGTTCGGATAGTTAAAAGCCGGCCTCGAGAAAGCATGGGTGTTCGTTTGCTCCTTGAACTCCTCCTGGATCTTCCTGGCAAGTAAGGAGCCTGAGAACCTCTGATCTGAGGCGATCTGCCGCCGTTTTTCTTGTCGTTTGTGGCAAGCGGCGGTGTTCGCCATGTGAGTTCCTTGGCATTGGCTGCATTTAGGATGCAAACCATTGAGCATGGCTTTTGCCTGCACAGAAGGAGCAGGTGTCTCGATCGGCTTTGCATTGGCCGATGTAATGGCCGTATTCCAGGCATTTGAAGCACTGGATAATTCGCGGTTGGAGAACGAACTCCTCGATCTTGAGGCGCAGACAACCTACCACGAAGGTTCCGGATTTAACTAGTGCACGGGCGGTTTCCGTCTCGAGGCCTTTAACGAGAATGAGGGGAAGAGGCGCGCCGGTTTTGGTTTTCCTCATGCGCGTGAGGCCTCCTTCGTGGAGGGAAATTCCTTGTTCTGTTGCAAGAACATCGCGCATGACCTCAAGATCTTCGTTAAGGCCTACTCCTTTTACTACGAATTTAATCAAGGGGAGCCTTGCCTTCGCAGGGAATGCCTCGCCACCAATTCCGGATTCGTTCCACCTGTTGCAGATCCGGGGAATGTCTGAGGCCTTTTTGAGGCTTAGGACGAACCCTGCATTTCGAGTGGCTCGGATCTCGAGCAGGCGGATGGTCGGAAAGGCGTTTGAGAACGCACGAGCAAAGGCGATCCTTTGCTGGTTCTTTGGTAGGAGGGCATGAATAAAAATGGGGTTCTGGAAGTAATGCGGCTGAACAGAATTAGGGCGCGAGTGATTCGGAGCAGCGCACGATTTACTTGAAGAAGCCGTTCCAGGTTGGGAATGAGAGCAAACAGACGATTTCTCAGGAGTTGACGGAGGCGTCCGCGAGTGAGCGGGAGACAAGTACGGAGCGGAATTCAATTTGCCTTTATTAGGCAGAGTTGCTGGAGAAGAAGGACGAGAGGAAATGCGTGAAGGAGGGGGACGGGATGATGCGGCAGGGGAGGGCTGAGACGTTGATGAGCAAGAAGGGGTGCCTCTAGCAGGTGGGGAAATAGAGGGCCTTCATGGCGAGGGTTGTCTCCTCGAGCGAGGAGAGGGATTGGATGGGATTGAGGGAGCGGGCGAAGAAGGACCCCTTTTTCGCAGCCTCCTCTTTACAGGCATGGCTAATGCCTGGGAAGACAGAGATTGAGGAAAAGGTGTGAGAACTTATAGATGAAGCAAGGAAAGATGATAATGATGAGGGAATGTGAAGAAAGCTCAGCCAAAGAAAAACGGCAGAAACTTTCGGTATGAAAAGATGAATATGTAGATGAGGATAAGGATGACGCCTTAAAAAAGACGATTTGTAGGCTGCCGGAAGGAAGGGCCCCGGCAGCTGGGGTAGGGAATGTGCTTAAGCCGAAAAAAAAGCACGGCTAAGCAAGCTAGTGCCTGGGAGTGGACTCTAGCTGAAGGGGTTCATTTTTTTTTGTTCAATGACCTTTTATTTACAAAGCATGCCCTTTACAGAAAGAGGATACAAGGTGGAGACATTTGAAATATACAATTGGGGGTATTGAGATTAATGATGATGCGTTGGGGTTGGAATGAAGTCTTTTCAATTATATTTGTTTAAATAAATACTCATGGTTCTTCAACTTCATGGCCTGTTTTGTACAGCTATAATAAGAGTAGTTTTATGCAGCCATCATTTGCTCATTCATTCACACTTTCTTTGAGTCACTTATTTGTTCCTTCAGTCGCTCACACAATCAAACTCTCATGCATCCATATTGGTTATGGGGGGAAGGTTGGAGGAGTGACTTAACTTGGGGCGTGGGCTTGGAGCTAGATGTGATCTGGGAGGTTGACGTGTAGACTCAGGTGATCAGGGCAGGCTGTTTTTCACTCTGTCCTGTGAGGATAAGAACATGATTTTTTTGGCTATGTTACTATAATGGGTTGTTGGCCAGGAGTGCTGCTGGATAAGTGGGAGGTGGGAGCTCTGACCATCCTCCGCTCTACGGTTTAGATTATAAACAGGATATATTCTGACTCTTTTATGATTTTTGAAACCTATTTTTTTTATTGGTCGTTGACCTGATTAGACTGATATCATATGGCAACTTTGCGTCATCAAGATACTTGAGGGCAAGTTTTGAGGCATACTGCGGGAGTGGTTCTATCTTTGATTGGTGGTAGATATACTTCTTAGAGATGTAGAGTGGTAGTCTGTGGGCATACCTTATGGCAGCTGTTTCAACTCTCTGTAAACTCAAGAAAGCAGAGTCAGAGCAGTTGGCCCAGGCTGCATGGCCATAGGTGATTACTGGCCTGATGAATGTCTTGCAATCCGGCTACAATACTGCACTTGTACATCTGTTGGTCCCACTTATGATCTTGAGGCAGTTAAGTTTACGTTTAGCTTTACATTTTGTCAGTTGGATGTGTTTAGTCCAGTAGAAATTACTTTGAAATGTGAGACCAAGAAATTTAACATGAGGGGAGTAGGGTATGGTTTTGCCACCAAGTGTTAGATGGGGGGGATCAAGCTTGTTGAATGCAAATAGGAGGGCAGTTGACTTGGTGGGGTTCATAGAAATTCTCCATTTACTGCTGTACTTATGGATGCAATCCAGAGCCTCTTGGGCAATAGTTGGAATCTTGCCCAGCCTTGCCCTCAAGTTACTTTGGATCCAGATAGCCGTGTCGTCTGCAAATTGAGAGATGGTAGCCCCTTGTGGGAGACAAAGTGGGAGATCATTTACATACAGGAGAAAGAGGAGGGGAGCAAGAACTGAACCTTGGGGGACTCCTGCAGAGATTGAAAATGATTGAGAGGTTGCACCTTCTACTCTTACTTTTAGAGTGCGGTCACTAAGGTATGATTCAACAAAAGCAACCAGGTCAAGGGGGAGGTTATAACTAAATCTGAGTTTGTAGAGTAACCCCCTATGCCAAACTCTATCGAATGCCTTCTCTACATCAAAGAAAAGTGCAAGTAATGGGATGTTCTTATTTGCGGCATTCAATATGTCATTTTGCAGACGGACCAACTGGTCCGAGGTACACTTGCCACGACGAAAGCCGGCCTGCGCTGCGTGAAGGATGCCGTTACTCTCTAGAAAAGATGCTAGCCTGTCAGTTATTATTCTTTCTAGGGTCTTGTCGAGGACACTGAGTAGGCTAATGGGCCGATAGGAAGAGGGTTTTCTTAAATCTTTGTCCGGCTTAGGGATCATTGCTACTAAAGCTTCCTTCCAGGCTGGAGGAAAGTATCTATACTTAAGGCAAGAGTTATAAAGTTCAGCAAGGAGTTCAAAAAGTTTAAAGGTACCTTTCTGAAGAGCTTTATAATAGATCTTGTCAGGGCCAGGGGTTTTATTAGGTAGAGGAAGAACGGTTTTGATTATTTCTTCTACAGTTATGGGACTTGGAACTTCATGGGGAAGTTCATTGTACTCTTCTTTGGAGGGCGAGTAAGAGTTAATAAGAAGGTCTAATTCCTGCTCCTCCTTCGGGGCTTCAGGGGAGAGACTATATGGGGGGCAAGACATGGTGGCCCCCAGGGAGGCCGCAGAAACATCAGCTTTTCCCTGGGGGGTTGTGGTTGTAATATTTTCATGGTGGAGTGGCCTAGAAGAGTTGTTGTTGGGTTTGCCTATTCTTTTAAATCATTTCCAGAGGTTAGGGAGTTACAGTAGTTATCCCAGTAATTGTCAGAGTCTAGTTTGAGTTGTGAAGAGATTTCCTGATTAAGTTTAATAAGAGCTTTCTTGAGACATGGGGCTTTAGTTAGATGATATTTTCGCCTGGTGGCCCTGCGTTTCTTAAGGAAAGGGTGATTTGGGAGTTGAAGTAGGGTCTAGAGGTTTTGGCAGTTAGGATGGGGATGGCATCAACTTCGGCTATCTGGATAGCCTCAGTGATGACTTGGGCTGCCTTGGGGATGTCGTCAGCCGAGGATATGGAGAGGGAGTCAGGGAGGCAAGTGTCCAGGGTGAGTTGGAAACGATCCCAGTCGGCCCAAGGGATGTCAGGAGTTGTCCGGGGGGTTTTCTGCAGGAGGAAGTTGACCGTCACAATGATGGGCAGGTGGTCCGAGCCCAGATCCTTGCCTACGGAGCAGTCTTTAATGTAGGGGAGGATGGTGGAGTTGGCTAGGGTCAAGTCAAGTCTGCAGGGGATGAGTCTAGGGAGAAGCTGCTGTGAGTTGGGTCAGGACTGCTTATGAGGGAAAAGTCAGAGTTGTCCAGGAAGGAAAAGATGAGTCGTCCGTGGGTGTTAGTGAAGTCACTAAAGTAAAGTAAGGGGCTATGGGCGTTCAAGTCTCCTATGAAGAGCGTTGAGTCTTGGGGGTGGGCAGGGAGGAGGTCAATGTCAGTTTGGGTCATGGATACAGGGGGACAATTGAGGCGAAAGATGTTAAACACTTTGTCTTTTAATGTTATTTTTGCACCAATTATCTCTATGTTAAAAGGTTGGAAGGGAGTTAGGTCCTCGGCATCAAGGCTGAAAATGGCAGAGCCTCCACTGTATGGTCTGCTCGGATGGTAGTGTTTGAAGGAGTAGAATCCTTTAATGCAAGGTGAAAGTTTACACAGTAGCTCACTGATACATATAATGTGAGGTCTGACCTCTTCAATGTAATTAAGAAACTTTGCCTTCTTGGCATTGAAACCATTAATGTTAATATGGAGGATGGTCAGGGAACGAGTAGGAGAAACTTTCCTGATGGAGGAGGAAACAAGAATTCTGTTAAGACAAGAATGAGGCGGCTTCCTGCAACACAGAAGTTCCACTGACACTCACACAATATCCCGAAGCACTTAGACACCATGTCTAGGATAATGGAGAGGTTCTTGGAGACGGGTTCGGGATGAGGAATTGGGTGGGGGGGAAGGGTTTGCGGGTCGGGGGAGAGGGTTTGACAAGTTGGGAGCTGGAAGGTTGTGACAACTGGTTTCGGTGTGGGCTGGAGATGCGTGGGCGCAAGAGCAGGTAAAAGGATTGGGGTCGGGGGGGTTGTGGGGATCTGCATTGGCTGGAGGGGCTATAGGAGCTGCGTTGGAGGTTGTCCTGGAGTGACCTTCTGCTATAGCTGCGTATGATACAGCAAGGTTGGAGCCTGGAAGTTTACTTGCTAGGTACCCCATGTGAGTGGATACTCTTGTGGAGGTTTTCCTCATCCGGATGAGTCTTGTGACCTCAAAGCCAAGCTCTTTCAGCTCGACTGATAGGTGAAGTTTGAGTAATGAGGTCTTGGAGTGGCCGCTAAAGTGAGAGTGAGAGGGTCTGTAATTTTTTTATGCTCAGAACGAAGAGTAGAGGCGGAAAAGAAGGAAGAGCGAGTGATAGGAGAATGAGAAAGGGAGAGAGGGAGGGAAGCAAAAAATCCCTTTGAGCAAGAGTGCGTTCAGGGTATTCCTGCGCGGCAAAAAAAAAGCACTGCGCGAAGGAATAGGAGGAGAGAGGAAGAGGAGTGAAAATCGATTGAGAGAGAAAGGAGATTAGTTTCCACCCTCATCAGTTCAGGAGCTCAGAAAATAAGCACTGTTGACACAGGAACGATGAGAGCGGGATGGTTCAGGGGTCAGGAGAACAGTTAGTGGTTTTTCCTAAACATTCCAGATTTTGTTATAAGGATAGGTTTTACTGTGTTTGAAGCGCCCTATTGTGAATTTCTTATTTAATCTTTCTTTAAAATTTTAAGGGATTTCTTTGGTATCCCCTGGCCTTTTAGCGTCATTATCATAATTGAAAGCTAGCTCGGAAGCGTACTGACAGAGAGGGGTGAGTCCGCTGATTCTATAAATATAGGAGTTGGGAAAGCAAAACAAGAGGCGGAGGGTGTACTTGATAGCAGCTCGTTCGATGACTTCTAGCTGATTGATGACTGCCTCAGGACAGTTGGCCCAAGCTGCGAACGCGTACGTTAGGACTGGGCGGAGGTACGTTACATATAATTTCAAAATTACATGAGGTTCACATTTATTTTCTTGTTGCTTTCGAGCTGATTACTTTAACATGATTGATAGCCACCTCAGATGGAATACTCAAAGGAATCTGGTAAAGCGCGAGCGCGGAATGAGAACATCGTCCATGTGGACGTTTACTGTATGGGGTTTTCTGTCGCGGGCGAACAAGAGGAGGGATGATTTGGAGGGATTCATGCTAATGCGCCCGTTGCGACAGTATTGAGACAAAACGTTAAGCACCGCCTGAGCCCGCGACTCGAGGGCGGTGACCTCTCTGCCTGAGAGCTAGAGGGCAGTGTCGTCCGCGTATTGGCTTGAACAGATATTAAGTTTAGATAAACATTAAGCTTACGTGGAATAGAACTGGAAAGATCGTTAACATAGAGAATGAAAAGAAGGGGTGGAATTACGGAGCCCTGTGGAACTCCCGCGGTCGGGGAGCGGATCTCGGAAAATGAGTTCCCGACCCTCACCCTGAAAGATCTCGCAGTCAGTCAGATAGGAGGCTGTCCATCATAGAAGCTGCAGGGGGAATTTAAAATGAGAGAAAAGTTCATTTATTAGCCCTGCATGCCAAACCTTATGAATGGCTTTAGTGACATCGAAAAAGAGAGCAAGAAGGTGCTTTTCACCATGGACAGCCACCAGTGCCTCATGATGGAGCCGAACGAGTTGATCAGTAGTGCAGAGCGTTCTACGAAAGCCTGTCTGTGAAGGAAAGAACATGTTTTTCAGTTCTAAATAGCCATGGAGACGAGATGTAATAATTATTTCTACGAGTTTTTGAAGGGAGCTGAGGAGGCTAATGGGGCGATAGGAAGAGGGGTCTTTCAGGTCCTTATCGGGCTTAGAGATCATTGTAATTAACTTCCACCCTGGAGGGACATGGCCAAAGTGGAGACAGGCGTTAAAGACGAGGTAGAGAGAGTTAAGGGCACGCTCTAGGAGATGCTTAATACTATTTACGAAAATATCAGGGCCAGGGGCTTTATGAGGAGAGACTTTGATCGCGGCCTCGATCTCTTTCAGCGTTGTTACTTAAGAGAACTTCCTGGGCAGGAGAGAGCTGCTCAGGCGTAAGAGAGAGATTAGAGAGGGAAAAATTTATGATTTTATTTTCGAGATCGAGGCTTTCCTCTAGGGGTTCAGTTCCTAGAGAGCAGTTCAGTCATAGCTTCCAGCAGGGTTGATGCAAAAACGGAGGCTTTGCTCTCATCACTGCAGTGAGTCCAGCCGTCGTATTTAAGGGGTCTGTCATGGATATTTCTAGGGTTACTGAGTCTTCTGAATAGTTTCCAAAAGTGTGCTGGATCCTCTTCATTATTTAGTTGCTCGCAGAAATTATTCCAATACTGAACGCGCTCGCTCTTTAAAGCTCTCATTATCTGTTAATTCTATATTCCTTATTGACAGAGAGCGGCCTTTTATGAGAAGCAAGAACAAGAAGATCCTGTCATTTAATTTGTTAGTAGATCTGGGGCTCATTACATTTTAGGTCTACATGTTTCTGAAAAAGTTTAATTTACGCCCTAGCAGGTTACTCTTCTGCTTTCTGACGAACGTTTTAATTTATTTCATTCTGAATTTACTGGTTTTACATCCTGTCGGAAGTTAAGAGGATACTTGCCCCAGAGGAAGAGTAGGTGTCACCAGGTGCCAGCTGGCCGGACGGGCCTTACCCTGCTTCATCTCTTCTCACCAGGGCGCCTGATGTTATTTGAGGCATTGGAGTCATGCGAGAGGATTAGATTGGCCGCTAAAGTGAGAGTGAGGAGATAGAGAGTGCCTGCATTTTTTTTGGCACAAAACGGAGAACGGAAAAAGAAAAGAGAGAGGAGCGAGTGAGTGTAGGAAGAGAGAGAAAGTGAGAGGAAGGAGTCAGAGAAGGAAGTGAAAGGTCGCTTTCAGCGAGAGTGCGTTCAGGTTATTCCTCTGCTGCAGAAAAAAAGCTCTGCGCGATGGAATGGAAAGGGGAGAAAGGAAGTGGAGCGAAGAACGAGTAAGGCAGAAAAGAAATTGGTTTTTACCTCATTAATTCAGGTGCCCCAGAAAAAAAGCACTGTTGAGAAAAGAACGAAGAGAGCGGGATGTTTCAGGGGTCAGGAGAAGAACAGCGGTATTTCCTAAACGTTCCAAGATTTTATTATAAGGATAGGTTTTACTCTGCTTCAAGAGCCCTATGGTGAATTTTTTATTTAATCTTTCAGGAATTTCTTTAATGTCCCCTGGCCTTTTAGCGTCATTATAATAATTGTAAGCTAGCTCGGAAGCGTGCTGAGAGAGAGGGGTGAGTCCTCTTATTCTATAAATGTAGGAGTTAGGAAATAAAATCGGGAGGCGGAAGGCGTATTTGATAGCAGTTCGTTCGAGGACTGCCTCCGGACAGTTGGTCCAAGCTGCGAACGCGTACGTTAGGACCGGGCGGAGGTACATTTACATATAAATGTCAACCTCATGTAATCTTAAAATTACCTTAAAATTTTAAAATTACATGAGGTTGACATTTATTAGTCCGGCCAAAGGCTTGCAAAACATGGGGTTGATGCGCGAAATTTCAGTTAACCAGAATGGGCACATGATCGCTCCCTACGTCTTCTCCTATGGAGGAATTGCGATAAAAAGGGAGGAACTGTGCGTTGCCCAGTGAGAATTCAATTCTGTTCGAAATTCCTTGCCCTGGACAGTGGTGGGTGGGGCAGTTGTCATTTCAGATGGTGAAGTTGCTGGAAGCTATGAAGTCGCTGAGAATGCGACCTGCTGCATTGGGTTCATCGCGAAAGGACAGATCAGGGGAATGAGCGTTTAAGGCACCAAGTAGAAGGGAAGGACCGCTTATTCCATTAATGAAGTCAAGATCAGAAAGAGGAGGAGATTTGGGAGGAAAATAGGAATGGAAGAGAGTGAGAGTTGTAACAGGAAAACGAATTTCAAGGCCAATAATCCCTGAATAGGGTGCCAAGTGCCGCTAAATAATTCTGAGTCGAGGTTGCTAAGAATGTACATTGGTGAACCTCTGTGGAGCGGTCTATTTTGAATACAGGGTTTGTAACAGTAGTAGTTCCTAATGGTTGGTGCCTTTTTGCATTTGAGTTCGCTGAAGCAAATGATGACGGGCTTAATTTGCTCAATGTTATGCAAGATTTCGGGGCGCCTGCCATGGAAAGAATTACAAGTTAAGTGTAGAAAGGTGACAAGATTAAAGGTCATTAGTTAGTAGGGGATGGGAGGATGGTAGGGGGTGGGGCGGGAAGTGAAAGCGAGAAGCCGTACGCGTGCAGAGCAGCGATGATACTCTACGTTTACTATAGGAACAGCAGGATGACTGCATTTCGCTCGGAAGACGCGGATGCGGGCCCGATCGCGATAACAGCGGGTGTTGCGACAGCAACGGATGCTGGTGTAGATGTCGTGGAGGGACCTGAGGGCGGCGCGACGGGAATCGGGGCGGCAGTTACAAGCAGGAGCGAGGGCGGCCTGACACGCGGGCAGCGTGATCCATGCGGGTCGCGCGGCGACAAGCGTCACGGGCGTCATGATCGGGGGCGGGTTCGGATAATTAAAAGCCGGCCTAGAGAATGCACGGGTGTTCGTTTGCTCCTTGAACTCCTCCTGGACTTTCCTGGCAAGCAAGGAGCCAGAGAATCTCGGATCTGAGGCGATCTGCCGCCGTTTTTCTTGCCGTTCGGGGCAAGCGGAGTTCGCCATGTGAGTTCCTTGAGATTGGCTGCATTTAGGGTGCAAGCCGTTGAGCCTGGCCTGGCAGTTTCTCTGCGCATGGCCTTTACTTGCACAAAAGGAGCAAGTGTCTCGATCGGCTTTGCATTGGCCGATGTAATGGTCGTATTCTAGGCATTTAAATCACTCGATAATGCGCGGTTGGAGAACGAACATCTCGACCTTCAGGCGCAAGCAACCTACCTCGAGGGTTCCGGATTTAAGAAGTGCACGGGTGGTATCCGTGTCCAGGGCTTTAACCAATAATAGAATGAGTGGAAGAGGCGCAGCGGTTTTTTTGTTTTCCTCATGCGCGTGAGGCCTCCTTCGTGGAGGGAAATTCCATGCTCTGTTGCAAGTACATCGCGCATGATCACAAGATCTTCGTTCAGGCCGACTCCTTTTACAACGAATGTAATATGGGGGATACTTGCCTTCGCAGGGAATCAATCGCCGCCAATACCCGACTGCTGCAGAACCGTGGGATGTCTGAGGCCTTTTCGAGTCTCAGTCTGAACCTTGCATTTCGAGTTGCTCGGAAATCGAGCAGGCGGACGTTTGGGAAAGCCTTTTTAAAACGCACAAGCAAAGGCGATCCTTTGTTGATTCTATGGCGGCAGGACATGAGTAAAACTAGGGTTCTGAAAATGAGGCTAAACAGGAATGGGGCGCGAGTGGTTGGGAGCAGCACCAGATTTACTGGAAGAAGCCCACAGCGTCTAGATGCTAGCCTGTCAGTTATTCTTTCATGGGTCTTGCCCAGGACATTCAGTAGGCTAATGGGCCGGTAGGAAGAGGGTTTACTTTAATCTTTAGTAGCAACGATCCCTAAGCTGGACAAAGCTTATTTCCAGGCTGCAGGAAAGTATCTATAACTCTTGCCTCAAGTACAAACTTCAGCAAGGTGTTCAAAAAGTTTAAAGGTGCCTTTCTGAAGAGCTCTAGTATTGATCTTGTCAGGGCCAGGGGTTTTATTAGGTAGAGGAAGAACGGTTTTGATTATTTCTTCCACAGTTATGGGACTTGCAACTTCAACTTGCAATGTTCATTGTACTCTTCTTTGGAGGGCGAGTAAGAGTTAATAAGAAGATCTAATTCCTGCTCCTTTTCTAGGGCTTCGGGGGAGAGACATGTTGGCTCCCATGGAGGCTGCAAAACATCAGCTTTTTCCTGAGGTTATGGTTGTAATATTTTCGTGGTGTAGGGGCCTAGAGGAGTTGTAGTGTTTGCCTATCCTTTTAAATTTCCAGAAGTTTTTAGGGTCTGGCTCTTCTACTAGGGAGTGACAGTAGTTATCCCAGTAAATGTCTGAGTCTTGTTTGAGCTGCGAAGAGATTTCCTAAGACATGGAGCTTTAGTTACATGATATTTTCGCCTGGTGGCCCTGTGTTTCTTACTTCATCTCCCAAACCACCCTTTACTTAATTAAGGTCTAGAGGTTTTGGCAGTTAACCCAAGATGATGCCCTCTCCATCCTATCTGGATAGCCTCAGTGATGACTTGGGCTGCTTTGGGGATGTCGTCAGTCGAGGAGATGGAAAGGGTGTCAGGGAGGAAAGTATCCAGAGTGAGTTGGAAACGATCCCAGTCGGCCCTATGGAACTCAGGATTTGTTCGGGGGGTTTCCTTCAGGAGGATGTTCACTGTCACGATGATGGGCAGGTGGTCCAAGCCCAGGTCTTTGATGTAGGGAAGGATGGAAGAGTTGGCTAGTGTCAAAGACTGCTCCGTTGTCAAGTTTGCAGGGGGACGAGTCTAGGGAAAGCTGCTGCGGGTTGGGTCAGGGCTGCTTATGAGGGAAAAGTCAGAGTTGTCAAGGAAGGAAGAGATGAGTCGTCCATGGGAGTTGGTAAAGTCTCTAAAGGAAAGTAAGGGGTTATGGGCATTCAAGTCTCCTATAAGGAGTGTTGAGTCCTGGGGGTGGGCAGGGAGGTGGTCAATGTCAGTTTGGGTCATGGAAACAGGGGGACAATAGAGGTGAAAGATGTTAAACACTTTGTCTTTTAATGTTATTTTTGCACCATTTATCTCTGTTAAAAGGTTGGAAGGGAGTTATGTCCTCGGCATCTAGGCTGTCAGAAATGAATATGGCCTCTTTCGTGGAGGGAAATTCCTTGTTCTGTCGCAAGAACATCGCGCATGACCTCAAGATCATCATTAAGGCCAACTCCTTTTACAACGAATTGCCCCCAATTCCGGGTTCGCTCCGGGTTCAGTCAAAAAACGACGGAAACTTTCAATATGATAATAATAGATGAATATGTGAAGGATGACGCCTTAATAAAGACGATTTGAAGGCTGCCGGAAGAAAGGGCCCCCGGCAGCTGGGGTAAGGAATGAGCTTAGGCCGAAAAAAGCACGGCTAAGCAAGCTAGAACCTGGGAATGGACTCTAGCTGAGGGATTCCAAGCGGGAAACTTTTTTTGTTTGTTCAATGACCTTTTATTACATTGCATGCCCTTCACCGAAGAGAAGAATATGCTTCTCCTAACATCCTCGCTTCTGCGGATCAAGTTGAACACTGGATAAGTTCTTACTCTTTTATGCCTTTTAAATTTAACTTTCCTGTTGGTAGTTGCCCTGATGTGGTGGATGTCGGGCGCTTTGTGTCTTCAAGGTATTTCAAAGCAAGGTTGGAGGCGTACTGCGGCAGTGGCTCTATTTTGGACTGTTGGTAAAGGTACTTCTTAGAGACATAGCCTGGGAGCCTTAATGCTGATGGCTGCTGTTTCGACTGTCTGTTATCTTAAAAAAGCAGAATCAGAACAGTTGGCCCAGGCTGCGTGGCCGTATGTGAGTACCGGGCTGATGGTCTTATAAAGATGCAGTACTGTTCCTGGATTGCAACGGTTGGTCCCACTTATTATCTTTAGGCAATTAGGTTTACGCCTAGCTTTACTTCTAAGGTATGCAATGTGATTGGTCCAGTAGAAGTTACTTTAAAATGTGAGACCAAGAAATTTAACATGAGGGGAGTATGGTATGGTTTTACCACCAAGTGTTAGGTTGGGGGGGGATCAAACTTGTTGATTGCAAATAGCTCACTGTATCAGTAGCTCACTGATACATATAATGTGAGGTCTGACCTCTTCAATGTAATTAAGAAACTCTGCTTTCTTGGCATTGAAACCATTAACGTTAATATGGAGGATGGTCAGGGAACGAGTAGGAGAAACTTTCCTGATGGAGGAGAAAAGAAGAATTCTGTTAAGAATGAGGCGGCTTCCTGCAACACGGAAGTCCCACTGACACACACAATATCCCNCTGATGGAGGAGAAAAGAAGAATTCTGTTAAGAATGAGGCGGCTTCCTGCAACACGGAAGTCCCACTGACACACACAATATCCCGAAGCACTTAGACACTACGTCTAGGATAATGGAAAGGTTCTTGGATACGGGTTCGGGATGAGGGAACTAGTAAAGGTGGAAATGGTGGGGGGAAGGGTTTGCCAAGTTGGGAGCTGGAAGGTTGTGACTACTGGATTGGGTGTTGGCTGGGGCTGCAGGAGCAGGTAAAAGGATTGGGGACTGGGGGGGTTGTGGAGGATCTGTATTGGCTGGAGGGGCTATAGGAGCTGGGTTGGAGATTGTCCTGCTATAGCTGTGTATGATACAGCAAGGTTGGAATCCAGAAATTTACTTGCTAGGTACCCCATGTGAGTGGACCTTTTGTGGCACACGCGAGAGTCAGTGCGATGGTTTCCCTTGCAAGCTATGCACTTTCTAGGTCCCGTGCAGTTGGGACAGGTTGAGGCTAGGTGTTCTCCTGCGCAAACTACACAGCTGGTCTTTCTGGTGCAGCCTTAGTCTAGAGTAGGAGGCAGTTAAGGGCCTCTCCTGTGGAGGATTTCCTCATCCGGATGAGCCTTGTGACCTCAAAACCAAGCTCTCTCAGTCCTTCGGGTCGTCCTTTCGGCTCACCCCCTTGACCACGAACTTTCGTGTGTCAGAGAGGCTGAGGGATACTGGTGGCTTTGCCAGGCCCCGAGTCTTTCGGGTGGCCGCTCCTGGAGAACTGAATTTGCATTCCTGGCAGTGGCGAACCCTAACACAAACTCCCTCCTCGATCTGCGCAACTCTGGGGGAGAACTTAAAGTGGGCAAGGTACTCGTCCTTTAGGACCTGTACGATGATGGGAAAGTCGTACTTGGGAAGGGTGGGCCGGTTGAGATGAGGGATGGAGGTCTTGGGAGATTTTTATACGGGTTTCTTGACAGTAGGGTGAATTTGATTTCAGAGGGGATTTCTATTAAGCCCCCTAGATAGATTAACGCGCGTTCAAAGCTCGAGTTTGGGGAGCAGGTAGAGCCTGTGGTGGAGGATGGGCTGGATGAGGGATTTTCAAAGGAGTGGACATTTGACGGACTTAGGTGAGCAGGCTGGGGGCAAAGGATATGAAGCTGGAGGGGGAGGTGTTTGGTCTTTGGTTGAAGTGATGACAATTCGGGTGCGTGAGGGAATGGAAGTACGGGGGGATAGAGAGGGATACCGGAGCTCCTCAGGAGATAAGTAGACATCCGGCATGTTCGGGATGGAGCTGGCAGGGTAATGCAGGAAACGGGGGTGAGAGTACTCAATATATGCACAAACGCTAACTACAATTGGTGGACTAAGCTTAGGCTAGGGTAGGAAATATGGAAAAGGTTTATTACAAGTGTCTAGGAGAATGGAAGATAATGATTAGCCTTGAAACTGTTAGGTCAAGGCTACACACGCGGGCGCATGGCGGCCGCCAACTTGGGAAAGCAGCGGCGTACCTAGATTAGCAGGGGAAAGAATACACACACTAAGGACGCTAAACTACTTCAAAATGGCCAGCGGCGTGCCTAGACGCGCAAGAATATTGACACTAATATTAATGAGAGGAAAACGAACAGTTTACAACTATGCAATAAAAGAGAATGTGGAATTATTAGAGAAACTTGACCATTTTTGAGAAACGGGTCCTGGTGCTGCAAATCTAGCGGAGTCTTTCAGATGATCTCAAAACTGAAAAAGCAATGATCTGAATACACAAGAATCCAAGTGTAGAGGGCGGCCTGACACGCGGGCGGTGTTGTCCATGCGGGTCGCGAGGGGGGTGGCGCGAGGACCTGCGTCACGGGCGTCCTAATAGGGGGTGGGTTCGGATAATTAAAAGCCGGCCTCGAGAATGCACGTTTGCTCCTTGAACTCCTGGATTTTCCTGGCAAGTAAGGAGCCAGAGAACCTCGGATCTGAGGCGATCTGCCGCCGTTTTTCTTGCCGTTCGGGGCAAGCGGTGGAGTTCGCCATGTGAGTTCCTTGGCATTGGCTGCATTTAGGGAGCAAGCCGTTGAGCCTGGCAGTTTCTCTGCGAATGGCCTTTACTTGCACAAAAGGAGCAAGTGTCTCGATCGGTTTTGCATTGGCCGATGTAATGGTCGTACTCTAGGCATTTAAAGCACTCGATAATGCGCGGTTGGAGAACGAACATCTCGACCTTCAGGCGCAAGCAACCTACCTCGATGGTTCCGGATTTAAGAAGTGCACGGGCGGTATCCGTGTCCAGGGCTTTAACAAGAATGAGGGGAAGAGGCGCGCCGGTTTTTGTTTTCCTCATGCGCGTGAGGCCTCCTTCGTGTAGGGAAATTCCTTACTCTGTCGGAAACGGAAGCGAAAATGGTTTTGGTTTCTTGTGTGAGTTCCAAGTCAGAGATTCCCGTTGGAACACCTGAGTACGACTGGAATGGATTTTGTTTTGGGGACAATGATTTGTGTCAAGATGTTTGTGCACTTGACGGAGGTGCCTTTATGACATCCAAAGATTGAGGGTGATTGATATCACTGAAATGAAACCCCTCCAAAATGGCTCTTTGCACATCACAACCAATGTCAGGATTGGTTTCCCTGAGGTATTTTGCCATTGTTAAAATTCGGGAAGGGTCAATTGGGAGATTTTAGATTATTATTCCAGTGGCAGTACTAGCTTTTTGGGGCTTGAGGACCTTTGTAGTTTTCTTAGGTTTGGGGGAGATGGTGTTCTCAAGAACTTTGTTATTCTTTTTCGAGTTTTTCATCTTTGGTCTTAGGGGTATGCAATCAAGGATAGGTGGATCGGAAAGGATGGGGAAAGACACTTCCAGGGAGTAGCCCTGGCAAAGTAGCTCCGCAATACCCTACAGAGGCGGGTGAGGTATCAAGCTGGAACAATTCTAACCTAGCAAGACAAGCTTTTTTTAAAATAATAAATGGAGCTAATTGTATGGTGAGCCCCGCTGTCAGTGGTTGACCACCACGTGACTCCCGCCCACCATGGTGAGATCCTTCCAACATCAGGGCTGGTAGAGTGCAAAACCCTGGAGAAGCTGTTGTGAACGCCATGGGAAGGTGATCCATGACTCAGGCGTGAGGACGAGTGTGCAGGCACGCTCGCATCCACGCCTGGATCTCTCCCGTTTGTACCTTTAACTGTTAATTATATTTTCCTTATTGACAAAGAGCGGCCTTTAATGAGAAGCAAGAACAAGAAGATCCTGTCATTTAATTTGTTAGTAGATTTGGGGCTTATTACATCTTCGGTCCACATGTTTCTGAAGAAGTTTAATTTCCGCCCTAGCAGTTTACTGTTCTTTCTTACGAACGTTTATTTTATTCTGAATTCACTGGGTTTACATCCTGTCGGAAGTTGTTTAGAGGATAGATGTCCCATAGGCAGAGTAGGTGTCTCCTGGTGCCAGCTGGCCGGACGGGCCTCATCAGGTGGCGCCCTGGTGAGAAGAGATGAAGCAGGGTGTTATTTGAGCCATTGGAGTCATGCGAGAGGAGTTTGAGGAGTGAGGTCTTGGATTGGCCGCTAAAGTGAGAGGGAGAGAGAGAGTGTCCGCATTTTTTTTTGCATAAAACGAAGAGCGGAAAAAGAAAAGAGAAAGGAGCGAGTGAGTGTAGGAAGAGAAAGAAAGTGAAAGGTCGCTTTGAGCGAGAGTGCGCGGTTATTCCTCTGCTGCAAAAAAAAAAGCACTACGCCAAGGAATGGAAGGGGAGAAAGGAAGTGGAGCGAAGAACAAGTTAGAAAAGATATTGGTTTTTACCTCATCAGTTCAGGTGCCCCAGAAAAAAAGCACTGTTGACACAAGAACGATGAGAGCGGGATGGTTCAGAGGTCAGGAGAAGAGCAGAGAGCATCGGCTCGGGGGGCATACCAACTGAACGCCGCGCCGAGCCGTAAACACGGCAGGTCTTATTAGTTTCAATAAAGCTATGTCCGAGTCGTAGTTATTATATACGTTGAAGTCCCTGTGCAGGATTATGTGAGACACCTGCAAGGAGATTGTGACAATTTACATCATCGGGAAAGAATGGATGGACGTTCGAAAATGTTAGAAGATTACTGAACTGGTCTGATCTGCACGTGTTCATCTTCCTTGATATAAGAACGGTAATGCTTCCCAAGATAGACAAAAATTTCTTCAGAGAGCCGAGTTCTGAGGGAACCTTCTACAACGACACAATGGGCAGCATTCTTCCTTAATGAGTGCCCCTCCACAAACAACATCTCTCTTCTTGATGTCATAAATGGCCATTCTCCGATTTCATTTGGATTTCCTCCTGTTGAGAGCTGAATTTGACTTTCCTTCGTCCCGCATACTGTGTATAGAACGGTTCAAATTGTCATTCGGAATTAGCAGAGATGTGCCAGTTGAACAGGTAGTATGGTATTAAAAGAAACCGACCTGGCTTGCAAAACGGGGTGGGTCTTGTCCATTCTCCGTCCTCCTCACATCTTCTGAATTCCGGTCCTTGCAGTTCATAATATTTCTCGCATGCGTATCTAATAATGCTCGACAATACATAGGTTTCATGGTGAAAGAAGCAACGCATGGGCTGCCACAAGACTCGATAGTAAAGGATCCTTGTTGAATGGCGTTGAGTTGTCCGCATCCGATCGCTCCGCCTGTTAGCGGAAAAACATGGGAGAATTGATGTTATGACCGTAACTACAGGGTGAGTCAAAATTCTGGACACATAGGCAACTGGGCACTATATGTGTTTATTGCACGAAATGTTACAATATGTGCCTTATGTGTTCCATCATACTCCAGACATTTCAGGTTTTTTTACGGCATACAGGCTCATGGCTCAATCCTCAAAACTCTGCAAAATAAAAACATATTAGTCCTTTGTGTCTAGACTCTTGACTCACCCTGTACAATGAATGCATCCACGGAGTACCATGTAGATGCAATTCATTGAAAGAACAGGCAAAATCACAGTGTGCAATTTCCTGTTGGTTTCTTCAGAAGTCGACATTTCACCAGTCAACATTTTTGTTGGGTAGTTGAGCCCTCTCTATAGCAACAGGTACCTTAGGGTGCAGTTTTCTTCACAACAAAGGCCGAAAATAAATTCCCTCCCATGTATGAAGTGTACGAATTTTCTGTATGAGACAGAAGATTTGAGGGCTGAATTCTAATTATTTGATCACATAGAAGACTAAGAGCACATTGATAATTTGTAGCTCAGAATGAAATGCTCATGTTAACGGTTTAGTGGTAAAATCTCAGTATTGATAAATAGGAAGACACGATTCCAACATTTATAACAGAAACTTGACCTTAAACAAGCGTGCATGATGAAGTAATTTCCAATTTCATGTAAATCCGAGTACCTATATAACGCTGAACGGATATGAAAGCCATGTACCTGTCTATCGTAGTGGAAAACGAACTCTCCCTTGAATGGGATTTCGCTTTACCTATTATGACATAAGCTCCATTAAAAAAGACCAACATTGTAAAAAAAAAGTGTTTCCTATGTTCTAATGTCCGTTGAAGGGAGTATGAACGATATTCCCCGCATGATCATATTCCCTACGACTACCACCCTTCTATTAATAAATAGGCATGGAGACGAGATGTAAGAATTCTTTCTACGAGTTTTTGAAGGGAGCTGAGGAGGCTAATGGGGCGATAGGAAGAGGGGTCTGACAGGTCCTTATCTGGCTTTGGGATCATTGTAATTATAGCGGACTTCCGCCCTAGAAGGATATAACCGAGGCGGAGACAGGCGTTATAGACGAGGTAGAGAGAGTGAAGGGCACGCTCAGGAAGGTGCTTAATACTATTAATATTTACAAAAATATTATCGGGGCCAGGGGCTTCATTAGGAGAGACTTTGATCGCGGCCTCGATCTCTTCCGGCGATATTTCACGGGCAAGAGAGAGTTGCTCAAGCATAGGAATGAGATTAGCGAGGGAGAAGTTTACTATCTTATTTTCGAGATCGAGGCTTTCCTCTAGGGTAGTGGTTCCCAACCTCGGGTCGCGGGGGACCACGGTAGGGTCGCGAAGGGGCATCGGAAGAAAACATTTTTTGTTTTGCTTTTTAATGCTTAAAAGTGCCCGAAAGGCTGAGGCGACCCCGCCGACCAACAGTTTTTTTTCTCTCCTTACCGTAGCTTACGAGTACAAAAGACAAAAGTGCATTACGTGCATTTTTGTCTCGTTTCAAATTGAAGCCCTTACCTCTGATTTTACAAAATGGCAAAACGAAGTTTACCGTACAACTCCGATTTTTTAAAGCTGGGCTTCACTGAGTTGAGGGATCTGTCTGGCTTATTTCGCCCACAGTGTCTGCAATGCATGCAAGTATTGGCAAATGAATCTTTGAAGGAAAGCAAGCTGAAGCGGCATCTCACCACTGTCCATCCGAATTTCGTTGATAAACCACTGAGTTTCTGGAAGGAGAAAGAGGCGAACGTGAAACGTATGAGACTTGGTGCTCCGTCAAATTCAGGGACTGTTTCTTTGGAAAAAGTTACGAAGTCGCAGCAGAAGTATCTATCACAGACCTGGCTGCGATTTTTCAAGAACACTTGGCGAAACTTCAGAGATAGATCGATACTTGCCCGAAAATGTCGATCTTCAGAAGCACAGCTGGGTGAGAAATCCATTTGATTTGGACGTCCATGAAGTCGGAGATGATGTTGATGGATTCCAGGAAGAACTTCTTGACCTCCAGGAAAATCAAGTGCTGCGAGAGAAATTTGCTCAAGAACAGGTTTACCCCGCAGCTGGGCCCAGAACTATCTCGTGAGGCAACTACATATCTTTGTGAGGCAGGATTTTCTAGTCTGGGTGTAATCAAGACAAGAGCAAGAAATCGTCTTGACCCGCAGCATGACCTTCGTTGTGCCCTCTCTATCAATATTCAGCCGAGGATAACTAAACTGACCATGAAAATGCAGCATCAGGGTAGCCACTGAATTCCGAAGTATTTCTGTCTCATTTTCATCAAAATTATTTGTTGATATGGGTGTCTGTGTTAAATGGGGATCTCTGAGAAATATTTTAAGCATTTTTGCCTGTTTTCAAATTAATTTTTGTATATGATTGAACTACTGATGATGTTTAATGTGCATTTGTATGCATCAAGACATTCAATAAACTTGATTTGTACCTAAATTCCCAATAAATTTATTTAGTTTTAAATAATTAATACATGAATATACTCGTAAATAAACAATAAAATCAACATAATTACATATACATATTTGAATTTTATCATAAGCCTGAGGGTCGCGGCAAGAAAAGGTTGGGAACCACTGCTCTAGGGGGTCGGGTCCTAGGGAGCTGGGGGATTCAGTCATAGCTAGTTTGCTAGATCTTCTTTATTAAGTTGCTCACAAAAGGTATTCCAGTACTGAGCGCTCTCGCTCTTAATTTATTACTGGTTTAAGGGTGGGGTCTTTATTACGATAAAACAGTCGACGGAGTTTCCTCCGCTCATTAATCTTAGAGAGAGTTTGGGGGGAAAGAGCGTACGGTTTACCGGAGGGGAGACTGCCCAGGAAATTGCCGTCCCCAAGCTGTTTGAATCACATCAGTGATGAGAGTGACAGCTTCTTCGAGTTCTGGGACGGTATCAAGCTGGAGAGAGTCGGGATAGGAGAGTCTCGACGTTATCCTGGAAACTATACCAGTCAGCGTTACGAAAATCAAATCGAGGGAGGCTTGCAAAAGATGGGGGTTGATGCGTGAAATTACAGTTAACAAGAATGGGCAGATGATCGCTCCCTACGCCTTCTCCTATGGAGAAATTGCGAGGAACAGTGCGTTGCCCAGTGCAAGGTCAATTCTGTTCGAATTTCCTTGCCTGGAACAGTGGTGGGTGTGGCAATCGTCATTTAAGATGGGAAAGCCACTGGAAGCTATGAAGTCGCTGAGAATGCGATCTGCGGCATTGGATTCATTGCGAAACGACAGGAATTATTGTTACGAACTTCGCTTCTTCTTGGTGACTTAAAAAAGGCGAAAAGGCACCATCCATTAGAACAGGAGAATGAGCGTTTAAATTCCCTGAAGCAAATAATAACGGGTATCTTGCTTAATGTAATGCAAAATTTCTGTGCGCTTGCATTGGAAGAATTGCAGTTTAAGTGAAGAAGAGAGACAGGATTAGGAGTCATTAGTTTGTAGAGGAGGGGAGGACGGTAGGGGGCGAGGCGGGAAGTGAAAGGGAAAAATCGTATGCGTGCAGAGCTGTAATAGTACTCTGCAGCTGCTGCAGGAGGAGCGGGATGACCGCGTCTCGCTCGGGAGACGCGGGCTCGATCGTGATGACAGCTGGTGCTGCGGCAGCCGCTGAGGGTCTGTAGGGCGGGGCGACGGGGACAGATTTCACGGTCGTGTTGGCCCCGAGTACGCGTCGAAGCTGGTTTGCTGTTTCAGCTCTGCCTGAAGTTTCTTTGCGAATAGGGTGTTAGAAAATTTCGAGTCACTGGCGATCTGTGGTTGTTTTTCTTGCCGTTTGGGGCAAGCGGGGGAGTCCGTCATGTGGGCAACCTGACAAAGTCTGCATTTAGTGTGCAGACCATTAAGCCTCGCCTGGCAGATCTTCTGGGAGCGGCCCTTTCCCGCGCAGAAGGAGCACATATCGCGATGTATATATATGGCAGATGTAGTGACCATATTCCAGGCATTTGAAACACTGGATTATGCGAGGCTGCAATACGAACTTCTCTACTCTGAGACGCAGGCATTCTCCTTCTATTCCTTGGCGGAGTGCTTTTTTTCTGCTGTGGAGGAATATCTTTGCAAACTCTTGCTCAAAGCAACTTTTCACTTACTTCCATTCTTTTCTTTTTCTCTTATAGGATATTATAGGTTCTTAAATCCCTCACTTCCAACTCTTTTTCTTCGTTTAGAGCAAGAAAAAAATATTCCAGACATTCTCACTCTCACTTTAGCGGCCAATCCTAGATATCACTTCTCAATCTCCATTTGCATGACTTCAATGTCTAAGTTAATCCCTGCTACAGTTCTTTTCACCAGGACGCCTAATAAGGCCCTTACTGAATGCTGGTACCTAGAAATCCCTATTCTTCCTATTGGGCATCAATCCTCTAAACAACTACCGACAGGATGTAAATTCAGAATGAACTATATTTAGGAGTCATATGCTGTTCCACCACCGTACATTAAGCACCTTTTATTAAATAAATAAAAAACTAGTTTTTCCTGGTTGCGTTTTGGTAGTCGTCTTGTGAGGAGCTCTGTTACTAAGCGGTTTCACTTGTTGGGAGTGGAGATGCAAGCAGGAAAAGAGGCAGGCCAAGAGGGCGAAAAACTGTTAATGTACCTGAGTTTAGCAAGAAGATGCAACTCATTTCTTGACTTTTACAGGAAATCTTGGGTTTAAATTGAATATTCCAACCTCCTTGTGATAGACGATTCTGAACAAATTTTCACAGATGACCCGGGTCATTTCATATGTTCCCCGCAATACATGCTCACGGAAACCTCCTTGAACATGAAATAACAAATATACAGGTATACATTTGCAGCAGACCTTATTTTTAACACATCGCAAAATGAATATACAAGGGTAAAACAAAGGAGAAACCTATCTGTATAGGAATTTCGTACAATTATTTTGGCACTGATTTTGATGGGCATTACAATACAGCCTTCTATTCAGTCTCTCTGGAAACTGAAAATTTTCTTACCCAAAGCAGGGATAAAATCAAGTCTGCCAATGGATTTATACGCAACTCAAAATTCGTGCACTTTTCTGATAACACTCTGGCTGTTCCTGGAAATAAATTTTTAAACACATTTTAGTCTATCAATAGTTTTCAAGATGGAACATTTTAAACTTAAAAAAAAGCCCTCACGACTTCCACTGCGTTATAAGAATTGCGCTGTGTCTCTGCGAAACAATGTTTTAACAGCGAAAGGGTTAAGAAACGAAGGGCCACTAGACGTAAATTCCATCTTTTAAGGCAAGGAGCTTTAGATGAAGCTGTTCTTGATCTCAACAGGGAAATCTCTTTGCAACTTAAACTAGACGCTAACGACTACTGGAACTCTCTTTTTGAAGAAATCGACCCGAAAAGCTTTTGGAAGTTATTTAAAAGAAATAGCAGACCTAGTAACAACTCTTCCGGGCCTCTCAGTCCTGAAAATATGACATCAACCACCTTTCGGGGAAAAGCTGACATCTTTGCAGCCCTCCTGGGAGCCACTATGACTCCTCCCCCTCTGCTCTCCCCCCAGAAGCCTCAAAAGAGGAACTAGAGCTTGATGCAATAATAAACTCTTACTCTCCCTCAAAGGTAAATGAGATTGAACTACCCCATGAGTCACTAGGCCCAATAACTATTGGGGAAATAATTAAAACCGTTCTCCCTCTGCCTTAGTCCCAGGAAATGATAAGATTTACAACAAAGCCCTCCAGAAGGGTACATTTAAACTGTATGAATTACTTGCACAACTCTGCAATTCTTGCTTAACAGATATTTTCCCTCAAACTGGGATCATTGTCCCAAAAGCCGACTTCCAAAGCCGGAAAAAGATTTAACTAAACCTTCTTCTTACCGGCCCATTAGCCTCCTCAATGTCCTGGGCAAATCCAGCATCATTGGCAGACATGATTGTAGATGGTGTTTGGAAGACCAAAGGTGGTATTACTCCAGAGCCATTTTTATTTTATGACAACGGACCTTCAGCAGAATCCAGGATAATTGCATTCGGAACTGCACAGTGCCTGCGGCTTCTAGCTAAAACGAAACATGGTTTTTTGACGGGAACTTTGCAATGGCACCGAAGGAATTCCTTCAAATTTATGCGATCCATGTTTCCCTAGGAGAGACCGCTGTCGCTGCTGTTTATGCATTCCTACAGAGTAAGCACCAAGGGGTGTATGCAGAGCTCTTCAAAGCCATCATATCCTACTGCGAGACCCTGGGATCTTCACCGGACCCAGCGACAGTTATTATGGATTTTGAAACGGCCGCCACGCAGGCGGTCCGGGAAGTTTTTGGAGAGTACGTGACGACACGGGGCTGTCTCTTCCACCGAACCCAGAGCAAGTGGAGGAAAATTCAGGAGTTAGGACTTGTTACACGATATCGCGAAGATGAAGGATTCTGCCATTTTGTGGGGATGTTGGATGGCCTTGCCTTCTTACCCGTTCAAGATGTGGTGAGTGGAATGAAATTGCTTCGTGACATCATGCCAGCTCAAGCAGAACTGGTAACATATTTTGATGGAACCTACAGGTATGTGAATGGCACCTTCCGGCAAGTTCACACATTACAAGGAAGTGTGCGCCTGCGGCGCTGTACGCCCAAGTTTCCGCCGTCTGTGTGGAATATGTTTCAGGCTACGTTGAATGATAACGCCAGAACCAACAACCACTTCGAGGGCTGGAACAGGAAGTTTTCCAGCATGGTTGGCCATCAACGTGCTCCAGATTAGTAATTTTATTTAATGATTCAAGCAACTTTTCAAGTTTACAATTATACATCCAACAGAATTTGAACAGCACATCAACATCTGTGAAGGAAAAATTAATCCTTCATCAAAGAAGCTGGTTTTCTGGTGCGTGGGGCCATTATGTCCGGGGCCGTTTTGTCCAAAAAAAGAGTAGTCAGGCATATCCCTCATCCTAACTCTCGGGGAGCTTTGTTCCGGAAGCAATTACCTTCATTGAGGCATTATCCTTTTCTCATTTACGCTCTTTTCTATTGATTATTCAATAGATTTCCGAAGCATCCCGCAGATCTCTTCCCTATCTCTCTCCCCCGCCTTCCCCGTCCTTAATTTTTTCTCTATAGTCTTTGTTCATTACATGTGCCTATTTTCCCTTTGCTCTTTCTTTTCCTTTGCAGGCATTTATCATGCCTGGAAAGATAAAGTTGAGGAAGAGCGGCTTTGCTTCTCCTGCACCTTCAGTCTCTTCTAATCCTTCTCCTCACTCCAGGCGGCAGATATCCACAGCTGCATCCTTGCACACTCCCCTGCCCCCATCAATTCGTCGCGAACACCCTCGCCTCCACCCCTAACTCCTCAGTCACCTGCGGCGAATTACACTACCCTATCTCCCTACCTGTCTTCTACGCACTCAGGAACGACGACTTTCTCGACCCCGACAAAATCATCAATATCCCCTCACTTGCCTCGCGAAAAGATTTTCTCTAATGCACCTGGCGCTAGCTTGAACCCAAGCAGACCTGAATCCACAAGAGCTATTATTATTAAAACCACGTGTTCATCCAAGGTCTGCCTCTCAAGTTCCAGCAGAAAAGAGCGAGTGTGGTATTGGCAATGAAGCCTTCCCCGCAAAAGCTAGGTTTCCGCTCCTTTAATTCGTCATCAAAGGCAACGGGTTAGGACTCAGAGACCGTCCGTGATGTCCTCGCAACAGAGCACGGAATTTCTCTGCGTGAAAGCGGCCTCATTCGCATGAGGAAAACAAAGACAGGCGCACCTCTCCCCATGATCATAATTAAAGCCCTTGACACCGACACGGCCCGCGAAGGCAGGAGCTCTCGTAATCGGATGCCTGCGTCTCAGAGTCGAGGAATTCGTGGTTCAGTCTCGCATAATTCAGTGCTTCAAATGCCTGGAATATGGCCACTACATCGACCAGTGCAAATCCGACCGCGACGTGTGCTCCTGCGCGGGGAAGGGCCAGGCGAAGCTCAATGTTCCCCATCCTAAATGCAGCCAATGCCAGGGTGCACACCTGGCGAACTCCGCTGCTTGACCTAAACGGCAAGAAAATCGGCGACAGATAGCCAACAGCCGCCTGCAGCTGCTGCCCGTGTGCATATCGCGCCACCTTCTCGCCCGCCCGCGGTCGTCCCTCTGGCATCCGCGACTGCGTCCGCCGCCACCTCCGCAGCATCCGTCGCGTCCGCTGCACCCAGCGTCATCGCCGTCGAGCCCACGTCCGCTTACGCCTCGCGCTGGTCTCCCGAGCGAGACGCAGTTATTCAGTTGCTACTGCAGCAACTGCAGAGCGTTATCACGGCTCTGAAGACTTTTGGTTTCTCTCCATCCATTCCTGCCCCATCCCCAACCATCTCCCCATCTCAGATTATTTAATGTCTTCCTCACTGGACTCGGTACTTCATTTGAATTGCAATTCATTCCACGGAAGCCATCCTGAAATTTTGCATTACATTGAGCAAGTAAAGCCGTCATTATTTGTTTCAGCGAACTTAAATGTAAAAAGGCACCTGTTTTTATCGTAATAAAGACCTCAAGCCAGTAATAAATAAGCTTAATGATAGCTTTAATCTCGTGATTAAGAGCGAAAGCGCTCAATATTGGAATAATTTCAACGAGCAACTAAATAACGAAGAGGATTCGGCAAACTTTTGGAAGCTATTCAGAAGAGTCGGTAATCCTAGAAATAACAATGACGGACCCTTTAAATACGACGGCGGGACTCACTTGCAGTGATGAGAGCAAAGCCTCTCACCAAAGCCTCAGCCCTACTGGAATCTATGAATGAACCGCACAGCTCCCTAGGACCTGACCACCTAGAGGAAAGTCTCGATCTCAAAAATAAAATCGTAAATCTTAGTCCTCTCAGATCCCAGATCTTTTTCTGTGCAGCAGTCATGGATTAAGGGAGGGATGGAGGGGTTGGCAAGCGTTAGGTCGAGTCTTTAGGGTGGGGAGTCGGGATTTGAGAAGGAGCTTGGAGTTGGTACGGGACTGCTGCTGAGGGAAAAGTCGGAGTTGTCAAGGAAGGAGATGAGTCGTCCGTGTTGGTTGATCCCGTCACGGAAGGAGAGAATGGGACTGTGGGCGTTCAGGTCACCTATGAGGAGGGTAGGGGACAGGAGGTTGGTGGAGAGACGGTCGGGTTGAGGGTGGGCAGTAAAGGTGAAAAATGTTAATTTTGGTTCCGTTTGCTTTCATGCTAATTCCTATTAACTCCTCCCCAGCCTAATACTTCTAATATTGAATTATGTCCTCAGTATCAAGCTTATCAGAGATGAAGAAGGCAAGGCCTCCATTATAGGGCCTATTGGGGTTGGGGAGGTTTAAAAGAATAGAATCCTTTAATACAAGGGCATTTTGCCCTTGCGCTCGCCAACATAAACTACTTTGAAGAGGCCAAGCCTCATATCATTTAAGAGCTCAGTCCTTTCGCAATTGAAACCATCGACGTTAACGTGGATGATGGTCAGGGCATGTGCTGGGGGACCTTCATGGTTTGGTGGAATGAAGAACTTCAGTTAAAACTAGGTTGATACGGCCACTGGCGGGTTTCAAGTTCCACGCGCACTCGCTCAAGGCTTGGAAGCATTTCGTTGCTAGTTCTAGGAGGGTAAAGACAACCTTAAGGGGATAACGGGTTCATGTGGAGGCTTGGGTGGTTGTGGGATGGGAAGATTCAAATATATCGCAGGGAGAGAGTGCCATTGAAGAGGTTTATGCCGTTATTTTTAGTAATTCGGTGGATAGTTTATTCAGTATTGGAAGAAATCCAAGAAACATTTTGTCAGGTTTGGACAAAATCTCTCATCAAAGGTTATGGGGTCTGTTTTCCAGTGGGGTTCCATCCATCCATCTATTAATAATACTTCAATTTGAAGAGGTAAAAAGTTGTGGTGGTGGTCTTGGTCGTGGCTGTCACTCCCACGTGCGAGCCGACGATGCAATGCCATTACTGGGTCATAGGCCAGGCCATCCACGGCCTAAAGCACCAGACCTACAATGCTGCGCCTTTCCAAGTCATCATCATCATCATATACTTTAATTCGAAAAGCCCGAGAGTTGTGGTGGTTGTCACCCCAGCGCGAGAGGCCTACGAGACTGTCACTTCATGCCATAGGCCATCCACCCTTCAAAGCGCCATGTCCTTGAGGCTGTTATTCTAGGCCATACAATGCAAAAACTCGACTCCTAAAGATACTCATAGGGTTACCCATACAGGTACGGTTTATGGGTAACAAAAGTGGCCCTTTTTTTATCCATATGTGTTACCTCTACGGTAACTGAGGTTACAAAAAAAACTTGAAGTATCTTGAAGACAAGTAAGCAGTTACTGTATTGCACACTGAAAATCATGTTCAGCTTCAGACAACTCCAGCAGTTTTATAGCAGACTTTCTCTAACAGATTTCTGAGCTTTACACTTTGAAGGTCATGTGAAAAGGAATCATTGAGCAGAACACTTTGAAGAAAGCCAAGTAACTGTCCATATGCTGCAGGATAGGATATGTCTCTCATGAAGTAGAAGCCCAAGCATATTATTGCTCCTTCTTCTGGGGACACATCCTTCACAGTGACTTGAGAGGTAGCAGAAAATGTGAATTGCACTGACTGCTGATCAAGATGCAGCAGGCAGTGTGGCCCCAGGAGCTTTTTTGCAGCCCTGTTGCTGTCTGATCAAGATGCAGCAGGCAGTGTGGCCCCAGAAGCTTTTTTGCAGCCCTGTTGCTGCAGTCATCCTGCCATTTGAAGAAATAAACAAAGTAATCAACATCAGAATTATATGACAAGCAGTCATGTGGTAGCTGCACAGTGGCTCTAGCTTACCTTCAAAATGAGTCTTGACATGACACTACGACGACTAAGGAACTCTTGCACTGATAATATTGCTGCCTTCTCCTGGAAGGCATTGGCAAACTTGTCAAGGGCATCAGTCAACTTCTTGAGCAGAGTTGAAAATGAAGCTGAATGAAGCCACCTTGCAACTTCTCCTGAAAGCTGCAGGTAGAACATACCACTCTAATTATATGACTTCCATACTCTTATGATTCCAGTGACTCCATTAAGCATTATGCGAAGAGGTGCAAGATTTTTCTAACCACTGTCTTGTGACACATGAAAGGTTGGAGGACATCTATGGGAATGCTCTTTCTTGAATTGAAGGTGAGGGAAAGAAGAATGTCTACATGCTGATGGTCAAAGGGCAGACCTGCCTGCATGGTTCTTGTCATTTCCTAAAGAAAAGGAAGAATGCAAAGTTTTGGAGGAATAGTTTGTCTCATCATACCTTGTATCATTCTTATGTCACTCAATATAATTCAGGCAAATTTTGAAATTCACTTTTCAGCATTAAAAGAAATTAATGAAAATAAAGGCGCATAAAGGAATTTAAAATTTCATGCTTACAGCCAATTCCCTGAGTGCATCTTCAACAGAAATTTCAGGAATATCCACTTTTGAAGAGGCAGCAATTTCTATGTTAGCAAGACACCTCTTTGGATGCTTCTGGCGATGCCTCTGTACTTTCCTGCGGGTGGTGAGTTTCCGTATGAAGGCACTCTATGGAAATTAAAAATTAGAGCACAATTAAATACTCATGTACTCCATAACAAATATCAAGAAAAGGATGCAGACTATGCATGGCTACCCATTTGTTTGCTGTCTGCTTCTTGTTCACATATTTCTTTTTCTCGGGAAAGTCAAAGGGGATATTGGGATATTTGGCATGCAGTTCTGCTCCCAGTCTGTTGTAGGCCCATCTCATTTCTGCATGATTCTGCAGTATGATCAATCTATTTGCACTGCAAAAATATGAATGGATGCTGAAAATACCCTGAAACTAATGTGGGTCATAAAGTTTCCTTGATATGCATGCAAGATAAGTATAGTATATAGTATAAGCATAGTATAAAAGCTTACTCAAGGTGATGAATCAATTCAAATCTAAGGTGATCAAGGAGCATCTTTCTGTCATTGGGATTTAGATCATCCCCATGAAGCAAAGGTTCCAATGACCCTGTTGCCTTGAAGTGATGCAGAAATTCTGAACCACCTAATTTCTGAAAAGGGTTGCCTGGGGTTGCAGAGTCCAAATCCACAGCCTGTAAGATTAGAAATGCATTCAACTGTAGATAAAGATCACATTTTACTGAAGGAAACAAAAAAATAAATGAAAAAAATAATATGAAATAGAGTAATGCAAGACAAGCTGAACCAATTGAAACAGGGACATTTTGGAGTAACAAAGGAAGAACAGGGTGGTTAGACACAAATGGAATAGGTCATAGGGTCTTTTTGATGTATTCTTGAAATTTTCTCTCAAGAAAGTGCAATCATGCACTAGACTCATACATCATGGTTCCATGCTCAAATAAATCAGAAATATTGGCTTTCAGAAGACAGAGGTTGCAATGGGTTTGCACCAATCAAGAAGCTAAAGCAATGTAGCAAATGAGCAGGAATATGCAAGATACTTATATTATGGTTGGGAGTTCAGAGATTAAGAATTTAGACTGGAGTCCAACACAACTCAAGAATAGGAAGGAGGTGTAAAATTGAACTCAAACTCAAGCTTGACTGCACTACTATTTAATTCCAGAGAACAGAGGAGTTGTTCAATATTGCACTGCTTGATCTGTCACGGGCACGGGGCGCTGCGGCAGGTTGTTAAGTACTGACAACAAATATTTGATCAAAATTCGCTTCCTAGCGTCCCGCGCCTGACAACTATCCTTTCCTTGGGGAGAAAAGGTCCGTGCCTGT
>CAJPEV010003238.1:0-33101 GCA_905338385.1 Darwinula stevensoni | reverse complement strand
ATTAGGGGCCATTTTGTCCGGGGCCATTTTGTCCGGATACCTTATTTCCGGGTGGCATTATTCCGGGTGGCTTTTTTCCGCCTTTGCCAATTCTGGGGGTCTTATTTCCGGGTGGCTTTTTTCCTAAACCACAGCTCTACCTGTATGTATCTATTCTCCTCTCGCTAGAATATCCATTCCGATGGTTCGGCCCAGGCCGACGCGATGTGTTACCGTTCGGATCGTTTCTCTCGCCGAAAACCCAGTGAAGGTCGAGTCGCCGGAATTCGGCTCGCGACGGCCGTGCAGGCATCGACGGCGACACGGACGAGGACGTCTTTTTCTGTCGCGTCTGGAAATTTGCATCCACGACGAACGCACGGATGACGATTCGAAACGGCAACGATCGTTTTACCTTAAAAGTTTCATCGTTCTTTCCGTTCCGAGGCCTCGGTAAATAGGCATGCGATGAAGATATGGGAAAACACGAGAAAAAAAAACCACTGTTTATTTGTCGATGTTTCGTTCCTGTTTCTGTTCTTTGACCTTCGTAAGAATGAAGACCTGGGGAAACGAGAGAAAGCATCTGTTTGTCATTTGTGGACGTTTCGTTGCGGTCTCTGTTCTGCGAACAGAGCACGAAACGAGAAGACACGGGAAAACATATGGAAAATCATTAGTTTGCCGTTTGTAGATATTTCATCGATGTTTCTGTTCTGTGACCCATCTTAATAGGCGTATATCACGAATAAAAACTTCGTATGACGATATTTGGAGGAGTACCCCGTTTTGCGCCACAGGGACACCCCGTTTTACCCCACCTTTCCCTGCTGCTCGTTTCGGGGGAAAAAAAACCTATTGAAGCGATTTGCAACGGCTGGAACCGGGCATCGGCATCACCGGCGGATCGAAAGGCCGACCGACGACTTTCTCGACGCGTTCCCCGACGTTTTGCACCTCCGACCTCTCGGAAGCGGCAGGCGATCGCATCTCCTTCTCCGCGATCTCTCGATCTCGGATCTTCGTTCGTCCTTCCCGGCGATGGTTTCCCTCGGCCTCGACCGCCGTCTCTTCCCTCCCCGGAACGTCCGCGAGTTCGCCCGAATCCGGATCGGCTCTCTCGGAAACGTCGCGTCCTCTGCGGACCGGGGTTCGACGGGACGACGATCGAACGGTGTCGCGCGAGGACGCTCTTCCTCGCGCGACGAGCACGACGCACGTGACTTTTTTTTCACGACGAACGAAGGATCTCTCCTTTTGCTTTCTCTGTCGATTTTCTTTCTCTATTGTCGGTCGATTCCGAATCGACCGACGTCGGGCGTCGCGCTCGAGGCGTTTCATCCGGGGTTCGCGGAACGGGCGAGTCGACCGAACGCGAGAGACTCCATACGTTTCGACTCGTCGTTCGAAACGAGGGTTCGGTAAACGCATTCTCGGTCGCTCGAGAACGTACGAACGAATGATGCGACATCGTTACGAAGTCTCGCGATGAATAGCCGACCGAAACGAAAAAGTCGGTTCGACCGGATTCCGTATGAAAAGAGTTGCCCACTGGTGGTCGCTTCGCGGACGAACGGACTGCGACCCCCTCCTCCCCTTCCCTTCTCCGGGGATCGGGACGGCGATCGCGGGCGCTCTCGACGTGCGCCGACGGACTCACCGGGTCCATCGCGACCGTCCGACTCGCGGCTTTCTTCCGGAAAGATTCCACCTTCCGCTCGGACCGCGAAGACGTCGCCCGTCCCTCCGAAACGTTCCGTCGTCGAACCCGAAGATCTGCGACCCTCGGGTGGCTCGCACTTCCCGCTCGGATCCTCGGAACGCGTTCGCCTCGACCGTCCTGCACGCAGCGAAAGAGGGCGTTCCGTCTCCGACGCTTCGGCCCCTCTCCTTCGTCGCGCGGCGTCGATCTCGAATCGATCCGCGCGGCGTCTCGTCGGATGCGTTTTTCTCGACCGCTCGTCGGCGTTCGACCGTCCGGATCGCGGCGAATCGCCGACCCGACCGGCTCGAGACGGAATCCCACGGTGGTTTTCGACGCTCCTCCGAACTCGGTACGCGAGCCTCGAAGAGAGATCGAACGGTGGAGTTCGATCTCCTCTCTCGTTCGCTCGTGGCACCGACGCGACGATCCGCTTCGTTCGTCTCGTTCGAACGACGCGGTATCGAAGCGTACCGACGACGCGGTCGTCCTCGACGGAATCCTCGACGAGATCGACTCGGATTCGTTTCCCCGGCGAGTGCGTCGGGCGGGTCGCGTCGGTCCGCTCGGAAACGGCTCGGTCCTCGACCCGGATCGATGCCAAAAATCCACGTTTCGCGATCGCAGTCTCGACGCTTCGAGCCTTGGGAATCGGAATGCACCATGGGCATGGGCATGGGCAAAAAATATCCACCTCCTGATTCTGGGAAACGAACCTCTTGCGTTCCATCTTCGGAAAGACCAAAGACGAAAAGACCATCCACGGAAGGAACGAGAGACCGTTCCCCAGAAGTCCGACGTCGAGCATCTCGGTGCGGTCGCGGACGAGCGGTTCAAAGTTCCACCTACGAGCAAGAGCGGTTTTTTTTTTTAGATCCATCGGTCGTTCCTTCTTCGTCATAAATTAGCTACACCCCGTTTCCGATACGATCATGGACTTCGCCTATGCATTCATTCTACCCTCGTTGCGATACGCTCTTCGGGTCGACTGCGAATACCCGCACGAAGATGGCGTTTCTCTCTTCGTGCTCATCCCGAAAGGATCCAGTCGTCTCTGCAGCGAGAGACGTCACGAGTTCGACGAGACGTCGAAGAGAAGCGTTTCGACGGAAGCCGCGATCGCTTCGAGAAGATCCGAGACGATCGACCTCTTTTACCTCGTGCGTCGATCGTCTTTCGAAGCCGTCGACGACTTCGTGCCGTTACGAGCAAATCGCTTCGCACGCGAATCGCTGCCATTCTGCCGAGACCTATTCCCGATCGCCCTTTACCGTCGTCGGCCTAAACCGAAGCATCGGATCCACGTGCACCATAGAAGGAAGTCGATAGGGCCTATTCGTTCCTCCGAGGACCTATTTTCGCCTGCCGTGTCGGGGCTGTTTGCTGCGTGGAAGTATTTAGAAGAAAGTTGGGTCGAAAAATCGGGAAAATCCCATCGAAGCGAACGGTGACGAGCCGGCACGATACCGACAAGTAAGGCCCGAATGTCGAAACCTCCTTTAGTTGACGGTCCTCGTAAGGAGTACAAGGATTCCCATAGGATTCCATGTATTCTTAAAGGACCGTTAATTAAAGGAGGTTTTCGGGGCCGAAGTCTTCCGATCGCAGGACGCATGCCTGTACCGTTCCTACGAGTGCGCCATCTGCAGTTCTTTTTCTTAGCTCCTCTCGAACGTGACGTCATCCGTGCCCGACCGATCGGACGCGTGCGGAGCCGTACCGCTGTATCGTTTCGATATTAGCGCCCGGGCCGAGTCGAGACGAAAGCTTCTCGTTGTCGATGTCGTCTCCGGCGCTCTCCGTCCTCGTTTACCGCCTCGAGGAACGAACACGGAGGGAATCTTGGGTCTGCGAACGACGGGGGGTGGAGATCATCTCACTCGACTTGCGAAGAAGGATCGACGAGGAATCGTCGATCGATGAATCTTCTGCCATCGCGAATCGTCCGACTCGGTGCATCCCGTGCATCCCGTGCATCCCGACTCGGTCTGATCGGTGCATCCCGTGTCCATGGAATATCGTAGCCAGCGGGAAGAGAATTTATTCATCGGGGAAGCAAACAGGATCGAAGGTTGCAAGGGCTCTCGATCGAATTCGATCGGGGTGACGGACGCGAGACGTGCCACTCGATTCGTCTTTTTTATCTCTCGTGTCGAGAATCGACACCATCAGTCACTCTCGAAGACGACACACGACGAGTTCGCAGAGACGTGCGAGCGAGGAGGCGAACTCCTTTCCCGAAGGTCGACGATCGGAACGCGTGGAATCGTGGGGCACGAGATCGATCGTCGCGCTCGCGAGAGTTTTTATATCCCGGATCGGGTGTCGCTCGACGGATCGGCGGGGGATCCGACGTCGTGGTGCCAGAGCTTGGATTCCGCGGCGGCGTCTTGACGGAGCGTGAGCGCGTAATGGACGGAAGCGCCGGCCCTGACGACGATCGCCTCCAGCTCCGACGCGTCCCTCAGCGTCGCGTTGCGAAAGGTGTGCTCGAAATCCCATCGTTCGCGAGCGTTCGCCCGGGAACCCGACGATCTCCCTCGGCACGGGGGCACGACGGGATCCTCCCCGTCTCGGATGCAGACTCCCGGATAGACCCTGAGGAGAAGGTACCCGTTGGATCCCGGATCGGGACAGACTTCCAGTCGTCCCCTCACGACCGTCCCCTGGTGCGGTGCCGTCTCGTGGAAGTTCGCCACCAGGGACAGACCGTCGCCGCTCTCTGCCGTACACTCGAAGTCGATCGGTTTATCGTCCACCTGCAAGAGAGAGATCGTCGGATCGAGAGACTCGCTCTTTCGGCACGACGGGTCGCGGACGCGATTTTAGGCTTTTCTCGCGATCCGTTTCGGAGAAGCGAACGTCCGCATCGCGTCGGGTCGTTCCGGTCGTACCGGAAGTGGGAAGAGCGACCTTTCGCGTCGATCTACCGAGAAAAAAACCTCGATCGAGGCTCGCTTCTGCGGGCTCCGCACGCCTCCATCGAGGATTCCATCGTCGGTGGTCGTTCGACGAGTGGAACGGAGAGAAATTCTGGACTCGCTTCGACTCCGCGAGAGGTCCCCCGGCCCGGCCACCGCGGGCCCGCATCGGTGGTCGTCGCGTGCCGCATCGAGAAGCGCGTACGCTTCTCGGTGCGGCACGTGGCACCGCTTGCGTCTTCTCCAAACGTCGACGGCGCGACGGAAACGGAAGGAAAGGACGCGGCATCGAGAACGTGGAGCTTCCGACCCTCCAAGAATCGGGAGGTGAGAATTTCCGAGGTTTCCCGACGTCTCCGGGGAGTCGCATCTCTCCTTCTCCGGTGGAACGCGTCTCGCACGTGGATTCGTTCCCGTCCGACCGGATTCGATCCTCTCGGGCATCTCGGAAGCGTTCCGACCCCATCCTCTCGATGCCTTCGAGTTTTTGCGAACCCCGGCAAAAACGGCCTCCCGTGCGAACGACGCGGGCCCGAACCGGATCGGCAGCATCCGCCGGAGTCCATCCGGAGGACGTCACCCGGGTGGCCGCGATCTCGATCGAGTGCGGCGTTCGAGAAAATCGTCGAGAGAAATTTGTTCCTCGACGTCGTTCCGGCAGCGAACGATCGTCGCTGCGGCCCGGTGTTCTCGAGCTCGAAATCGTCGACGGAGGCGTGTTCGTTTCGTTCGGAAGAGCCGAGTTCTCGAGCGTCGACGGAACGAAAGGAGGCGATACGAGACGTCGAGGCAGACACACGCGCGTCCGTCTCCGCATCTCGCATCGCCTACGTCAGCGTCGGGATCCTTCCCTCTCCTTCCATATCGTTCCTTCTCCTTCCCTCTTCTTCCCTATACTCGATGGAGTCTACTCTTTCCCGCAGCGATTTCCGTCACGATACCGGAAGAGAAGCTCGAGGAGACGTCGAGACGCGGGCGGACGCGACGTACGCAAGGTGGAATATCCTCGGGATTCCCGTCGGGGTCGGTCCATCCGAGACCCTCGGAGCAGACGAAAGACTTCTGTTTCCTCTCGTCGTCGAAGAAATATCCGACTTCGCACTGGAAGACGACGGTCTCTCCGTCTGGTACCGGTGCTCCCGATTTCCAATCCCACAGCGTGTTGTTGCTCGTCGGCGGCATCTCGCATCCTCTGCGGGCCTCGTCACCTGTCGACACAGAACACCATCGGTCTTTCGGTGGATTCCGAGACTTCGAATGCGCCGAAAACACGGTTTCTGCCGGGCGACACGGAGTCGGTATTCGGCGTGCCGCACGGCACGAGTGCGAACTCGGCTCGCGAAGGAGCACGGATCTCATCGAAACCGAGATAGAAACGTACAAGAGGCCCGAGGCTCGCATCGCGTGCTTCATTTCCATTAATGGAGGTGGGGAAAAATATTACGGGGGGAAAAATATTACGGGGGGAAAAATATTACGGGGGGAAAAATATCATACGACACCGATTCCCTCCGGAACGGTAATTTCTAAGCGTTTTGCTTCAAAGATATAATGAGAAGTCATACGTAAGCCGATCTGACAGCAAACGGGTTGGCCTGCATCCGACTCGAGAAAACACGCAGGGTAGTAAAAATTTGATTCCGATGATCGTCACGGAGGAAGATCACTAACGATGATGTAGGCATCAGAGCGGGACCACAGGTGGCTCCTGGATCTAGGGCGAAGTATCCTTAGCATCGCCGGAGGGGGGGAGGGGGATCGGGAGAACGAGGAGAATGAGGAAGCAGCGTAAGCAATAAGCGACTAGTCGCGACAGTAGGCGGTTATGCTCCCACTAAAATATCTCTAGGAAGGGTAGGCGTATCTCACGATCGAAACGCGGGACGTCGTGATGGGCGGACGAGCCTCTTGGCGCCCTCGAACCGAGGGGCGAGGGGGAACGAGGGCAAGGGGAGCGGGTGCGAGAGGGGCTCCCCGACGAGTCGGGGAGCAAAGATGATCCTTTCCTCCGAAATTCCAGGTCGACCCCACCGAAACGTCGACGTCCGTCGGAATCCCGAAAATCCTCTGGGAAAGGCGAGAGCGGAGGCGGCACGGGCCTCCTAAAACGGCGATCCGTCGCGAGCTCGACTTTCCGCGAAAACGTCACGGATTTCCGGCGACGCACGCATGCCGTCGACTCGGATGACATTTTTACGGCATCGTCGACCGATGACAGCGAGCGCGAATCGCTTTATTGCCTGTCCGTAAAAAACACGAAAGCGAAGGTTGCGACGAGCGAGCCGTTTCATCGAGAGGGAGAACCGAGCCTGCCGATAAGAGAAAGGAAGGAGGCGGAGAAATGATATTCGTTACCCCTCGGAAGCGCAAATGTTGGAAACGACGGAGGTCTTCCCGGCTCGAGCGTTCGAGTGCACGGACGACCTCCAGGGTTCGAGTAGACCGAGGACTGTTTTGCGTGTGGCCGGATGAAACCTCGAGTGCACGCACTTTCCACGGCATCGTCATCCGACCGGACGAGTCCTACTCCCATCGTCGCATTTACGTGGCAAAAAAAAAGACGAACGACTCGAAACCGACGCATCTCGGCTCTGCGCTGCACATCTCGCACCGTGGCCAGGGAGACGCGCAAGGAGCTATCGTACTGGAGACGCACTTGCACCACCCCCTCGGCTCTGGCCGGGATGGTCTCCCTGGATGAGATAACGAAGGCTCTTAGGAANTTCCGGACGAACCACGGGAGGTGCAACTACCTCCTCTTCAAGTGGGACCACTCCGACACCCCTCTCTGTCCGTGCGGATTTCCGCAAACTATGGACCACCTGCCGAGGTGCATACTCCACCCCTTTCCCGGAGGTCTCGACGGAATCCATCATGCCACCCCCGAGGCCCTGGAGTGGCTAAGGTCTCTCCCCCTCCAAGTGTAAATATGCTGGTGATGCGCGAATGTGTACCCTTCCGTGCCGTTTCTGTTCGCTGTTCTTGTTTATTTTTGTTTGTCACCCCTTTCTCCTCTGTATGTGTGGCCGAGACGTACGAATAATAATAATCGGCTCTGCGAGAGCTTTTTCCACGGAATTCAACGTCCATAGATGGATGTTTCCGGTACGATTTGAAATCTCATCGGAAATAAATGGCTCCAAAGCGAGACCACGATCGAGGAGCAAAGAGAAGCAACGCGATGACATGCTGTCGGTGAAGGGGACATCCAGGGACATCCTGGTATCGAGGTGGAGGACATGCGCGAAATCCTCTGCTTCCATATCGTTCAGATCGCATCAAATGTCTTTCGTTCAAACTCACATTTAAGATTCCCTCTTCTTGCACGGTCGTCGAAGTAAAGCCTACTAAAACGATGGCAGGAGGATGGACGAGGATCGAAACAGTTTTCAGAGTTTAATCAGATTTGAACAAATCCAAGACTTTTTCTTCGTCTCTGTCGGAGGACGAGGCAGGAAACGAGGCTCTCGGAAGAGATTCCAGTCATTTCTTCGCTTTCTCATTTCTTTTCGAAAATTTATCGTTGCCTTACTTTGACGTGAGCGATTTTGACGAAATTTTAAATGTCTCTTAGTCTCGATCTATTCACGATGCAAGTTTCGTTAAAGTAGCTCGCGAGAGCAAAGATTCACGGCTCGGAAGTCGTTGGTCGTTTTTTTCTATACCATAAATAACGGAGGCGTCGTCTCCCTTCTCATCCGTGAGTAAATCGATATAGATAACCATAGGAATTTCTCACGCGTGAGAGTTTCGCAAAGAGACGATCCGACTCTGATGGGATTTTCGAAGCAGTTTATGATACGGTCGTCACCGACGGTCGAGACCGTCGAAGGATGTAATCCGAGTCCAGTCATCGATCGCACGAGTTTCGCGGACCGTAATCGAAAGAGACGAGCTTTTCCAGGACCGAGCTCGGTCATGGATGCGAGGGGACCGACTCGGGATCGTTATCCAATCTCAGTAGCTCTTGTGTGTCTCGGCTATTTCAACCTCTTCGGGGAGGGTACTTCGCTCCTCTGAATTAATCCCGATGCAGCGAAAAATTATACCGTTGTCAGAAATTGTCGACCGGCTTTTAAGGTTGCATTCATCGTTGGAAACTTCAAAAATGAAATAGTTTCTGTCACTTGAGATATGATCTCGAGAGTACGGTTCTTGATCGTGCAAGGAATGGTGCTACGCTCTGGGAATGAGAGCGGCATGGGACTGAGAAGGAATAGCTCATCCGTTTCCGGAGCGGAACGGGAACGGAAAGACCGCACGGGACTGGAAGCGGGAAGGGAGTCATGACTCTGGGAACGGTGTAGAACAAAGTGATCTCTTTGGTGAAGAATGAGAAAGGAAGACTCGGGGCGTTGTCTGGCTTAGTGCAGGTCATGACCTCGCTCGTGCCTCTCGCCCCTTCTCGTAGTCTCGGTCAGGTCTCGGCATAGATCTCTAAGGGTCTCGGTAGCCTTGCGAACTACTACCCTCCGTCCCAGGTGTCCTCATATTATAGCTCGAGCCGGGATGACTCGAACATTCCGTCTCCCGTAGCCACGATTAGGGCTTCCGCACTACGTGCCAAACGATATGGTATCTCTCCGGTGAGATTCATCGAGAAATAGGGAAAGGTCGATAACATGAAGCAGAGAGAGAGCAGGTTCGACGCCTTCATGACTCATCCATCGTTTTCATTGCATCGTGAGTGGACTTTTGGCCTTCCCGAGAGTCCCTTGGTGTACTGCTTAGCAATTTACAATCCGCATCTCACTCCCTCCAAAGAATAAAATAGAATCTATTAGAGGGTAGACTGTGCCTCATTAAAAGGTAAAGGGAGGAAAAAAACTTGCACGGAAACGAGCAAGCATGCCTCACGGGGTGACGCGTTCCACCTCGAGGCCGCGGCAGAAGGGAGATGAGGTGGTAAATTATTAGAAAGAAAAGGAGAGACTGAATGCTCGAGACTGGGCCGAGAGAGGCCAGGATGAGAAAGGGGGGGAGGGCTGGGTAGGGCTGGGTAGGACTGAGTAGGACTGGGTAAGGCCGAATGCGAATGGAGAGGCAGAGAGCGAAGGACGTCGGTCGTGGAGGCTATACGATCCTGTCGTTCTCCGGGTTTTAGGAAAAAAGCCACCCGGAAATAAGACCCCCAGAATTGGCAAAGGCGGAAAAAAAGCCACACGAGATGAAAATACAAAAAAGCCACCCAGGCCATTGACTAAAAAATTCTCATTTATATATATTTATACCTATCAGATGATTAAAGACATTCACTTGGCGATCTTAAGACACATTCATGCAGTCATGTGACCGTCTCTTCCACCCCTCCACAAAAATCCATCACCGAGGCTAGATTTCTAAAATGGAACTCTGGTATCCCCGAAACGTAGTGCGCAGGGATATCCGGACAAAAGGGCCCCGGAAAATATAGTCCTAGGACAAAATGGACCCGGACGTTTTGGTCCCAAATGAGAAATCGGGCAGAATGGTCCCTGCCGTAAAAATGTACGATAAAAGCTCAAGAGTTAACGATAGAATGAATAATTGCGTTATCTACTCACGACTACCTTCTAAAATGAAGTTCTTTACCATCTTGAAAGTATCGGTATTCAATATTTTTATTTCCACCGCATCATCGTATGTTAGAGAGCAGAACTGAAGGTTTACTACCTTCTCGTTCGCCTTCCCCTATCTTGCCCATCCTTCAGCCAAGCTGAACGATGACTGGACTGAGGTTATGCTGGAATTTTTACGTACCTTTTGTAGTTGTGGTCCCTAAGATGACGAGTTCGAAAAAGCATTTAGTTGAGTAGATTCTGTGGAATGATAGTGCGATTTAGTGCCAATTTTTCAAAGGATGAACTGAAAATTGCACTTTCTAATTATTCTCATTCCTAGTGTGGAGATGTCGAAAAGGGTGAAGCCGCACCACGAGTTGTTAGCAGGGTCGTGCCCCTGACGAGACTCCTGCACCGCTTCTTGGCCCATCAGACTTTTTTTTCACTTTCTTTCTCTTTCTAAATGATTTCCCCGGTTTCTCCATGGTTCCAATCCGCATCGTCAGGAGGTCTGCTATGGGTCGCTTTCAAATTTCCACTTTTTCACGTATCTAATATGTATAGGCGATCGATGTATAGATGGTAGTTAGAAAATTGGAGCCGATGAAGTGAGACCAACAGCCAGCACGACTCCAAACTATTGCAAGCAGAGAAGAAGAGAAGTTTAAAAAGCGAATGACAGCTGAGGAGGCCCAACGGGCTGACGAGTCGTAGGAGTCTCGTCAGGGGCACGATCTTACCAAACAGCTTGCAGTGTAGCAAAACCCTTTTCGTCCACTGTATATATTTATATCTTTTTTTTTTCAAGCTTCAATAGAATAAACTTAATTTTAGAAGGTAGTCGTGAGTAGGTGACGCAATTATTATAGTTATCGTTAACTCTCGATGAGCTGTTGTACATTTTTACCGCAGGGACCATTTTGTCCTAATTCTCATTTGGGACTAAACGTCTGGGACCATTTTGTCCTAGAACTATATCGTCCGAGGCCAAAATGTCCTGGATTCGAACGAACGTCGAAACATTTGCCTGGATCCTGCCCCCTGCGCAGAATCCAGGACATTTTGACCTCGCTACGTCTCGACTCGCCGGGCGAGTACATCGAGTGCTTCGATGTTCGCTCCGACGCAACGACGCTTTCGCGATTCCAGGGGATTTTCGAGGAGGAGATAACGGGCGTATTTCCTGCAGCGTGAGGAATCTTTCCGTGAGTCATTTCCACTGGGTCGTCGTAAATCTCCCAGCTGGTACCTACCGACGTTTCGATTACGAGTCAGAAAATATCAGAAAATACCCTTAGCGTTTTCTTTAGGATGGCAGGAAATTGTCATCCGCGTTCACTCCATCCCGCGTACGGGAAGCGACGGTGATTCATCGCCATCTGGGAAACGAGGACCTCTTCCGAGGTCTTCGGTACGAACGAAGACGATTCTTCTGGAGTCCTCTCGTGCAATACCAGTCTTCTCGCACAGGGAAGAACCTTTCCACGAGTCTCGATTTTCTCTTCTCCGAACGAACTTTCAAAAGCCGTGTTTTACCGCTTCGATGTCTGACCGACACGTGGATTTCCGTCTCGCACCGAAGCTCCAGTCAAATTTCTCACGGCGACATTCGGCGTCGAAATTCGACATCGTTACGACTCGCTCCCGACGCCATGATCGACAGCAAACGAAACGTGTCCGATTTTTCGGGAACCGGACAAAATGACCCCGGACATAATGGTCCCAAATGCAATGTAGGACATAATGGCCCCACACACCAGAAAACCAGCTTCTTTGAATAAGGATTAATTTTTCCCTCTCAGATATTGATATGTGTTTTCTGGTGTGTGGGGCCATTATGTCCTACATTGCATTTGGGACCATTATGTCCGGGGACATTATGTCCGGGGCCATTTTGTCCGGGGCCATTTTGTCCGGGGCCGTTTTGTCCTACACTCGATTTTTCGCAACGAATGGCTCCCTCGTATCGCTCCCCCGGGTGAAGAGTGAAAGGAAAAAATAAATGAGACGTGCATGCTCGGGTTCGAGTTCCCGAGGGACACCAGGGGCCCGTTCCTCTCCTCTGCTAAACTTAAATCTAAATCTAAATCTTAGGCTAAATCTTAGTCTAAAGGGTCAAGGCGAAGAATAGACTTTTTGCTTTTAGACTGCTTCTAGATTTAGATTTAGATTTAGACTTAGATTTAAGTTTAGCAGAGGCGAGGAACAGGCCACAGGAGACTGCTTCTACCTCTCCTTTTCCTCAAGGCTTATCTTGTGAAGGCTTATCTTGTGTGAGAGGGTAGAAAACAGTGGAGTGATGTTCTCCATTTGGAGTCTAGAAAAATGCCACTTTGCATGAAACCGAGACGAACCCACAGAAGAGCTAGTAAAAGCACTCACTTGCTGTTAATATGCTTAGGCTTACTAAATTATATATATTTTACGTAGTTAATCTAATGATTTTGACAGTGATAAAAAATGCCTTTTTTTTTTACTGCGGTTAATGCAGAGTATTTTAATATCCATAAAATTAAACCATGGTTATGGCTAGGCGAGATTGCTGTTTTCACTGTGACTTTTTCGTGTTTTCGTCTCGGATGGCTGTTTTCCTCCCATTTATCATCGTTCTCTTCATAAAGAGTTCATCGTTCTCTTCATAAAATGCCTGGATTTATATTACGGATTTACGGAGGATGGCCGGGTTTCGAAATGTTAAGAAAATGAAGTCGACTCCGCATATTGGGACCGCTCACGGGACCAGGGAACTTTATTCTATAATCTGGAGTATTCCAATGACTGAAACTATATCCTGTATCGTACCGCAAATCGAGCCCTTGCTCGATTGCATCCATTCCATTAAGTATTCCATCAAGCGGAGTTCCAATATGCGGAGTCGACTGTGATGCATTTTTTCGGCAATCGATATTTAATGGATCCTAAATGGATGAAAGGAATCCCGACTCATCCGATGGAGCGTTTCGATTCGCTCTCATCCTTTTGATATCCTAGGAATGGAACGGGGAGAAAGGAGAGAGGAAAGGAAACCTGGCCAAGAATCGGTGTTCCTGACTCCGAAGTAGGTGGAGACTCCGACGATGACTCCGACCAAGATCCCCACGACCACCGTGATTATGCTGTACTTCCATTTCTCCTCCATCCTTGTGCGTCTGCGAGCATGCGATGGGAGGGTCACGATCCTTGTGTTTCTCTCGCGGATGAGCCGTCGCGGATGGAACGATTAGACCCTGCGTCTTATCTCCGCATTCCTAGCGAGGAAATAAGGACTTAGTCCCTCTGCCAGGCGAAAAGATATCTACGCGAGACTCCCAGACAATAGATCGCGAAGGATTCCGGTCGAATTTGATTTCGGTAAACGAGCGGATTTTGACAAATTTACGATTAGCTCTGGAAATGGCGTCATGGAATCGCCCTCCAAAGAAGGTTTCTTACTTAAACAACAGACCTCCGATCGACTCACACGTTGAGTTCTGTAGAAGCGCGAACGGATGAGGGAATTCGGTTTTTGTTTAACCTTGGGAATCGAACCAAAAGGCTCGAGACTGACCTCTGCTCCCACGTCTCGTGCTCATTCCCTCCCGCTCTGTATTTTGAACAGTGTTCAGTAGGTGAGGAGACCTGAAAATGCGGTCAAAATGGCGAAAATTCGAATATCCTGGAGGAGGAAATTATTCTTCGCCTTAATGCACTAACGACTAATTTAACATATCACACGCTTATTTCATAATCATTTCCATTTCATCCCATTAATAATTCCATTACATTACATTACAGGAAGTTATGAAACAACATGGCTTGTTCGAACCCCCGAAGCTTGAATACTGTTCATCGCAGAAGAATAATATTTGTGGCCGAACCATTGAGATGATGGGGAAAACGTTACTAGGGTCAAGGAAAATGTCCACGACAGAGCTCAATTGATCAACAAACAATCGCATAGGCAACCGCCTAGGCAAATGAAGTTATTTGGTGCCATGAGAATGACCTATATTAGGTCCAAAGGCTACACTGATCAACATCCCAAGTAGCAATTTTAATCCAAAATAAATCCAATGTATGTCCCTCTCGGACATCCACTGGATGACTAAATGTCTCGTCCAAGGATAATCCATGGACACCCTTGGACATTGGATAGCCTATTGGGTGTCCGTCTCTTAGGATCCATTGGAGATTCCCATTGGGAAAGCTTTTGGATGACCATGAGCCATGTTATGTCTCTCAACAAATGAATTAATTAGAATTACTTCCTTCCTTAGGCTTGTATGTGAGAAATTATCGAGTAGAGGATGAGAGTTTCTGCAGAACAATTCGTTAGCATTTAAGGAATCGGGAGACATATAACGGCGGGATGAGCGCGACCTCACTTATGGGAAATTTTCTTTCTTTCTTTCTTAAACGAACTGCTAGATGTCAGGTCAGATGAAAGGCCTCAACAGGGTGGGAATTCCATCGAAGGACATCCAATGGAAAACCATAAGAAGTTGTCCTTGGAGGTTCCTTTGCTGGACGTCCAATGGATGCCCAAAGAAGGACTGACACATCGTTTCCTTCGTAATGTCGAAATCTAAATGAAATCATGCACTGGTCCAAATATGATGTCACACCATTTATATATTGATTGAAGTTATTGGGTTGGGACCTAAGATGGGAGATTAGAAGAAGAAAAAAAGAACAAAATAAATCCCACGATCGGATCCTCGATACGCCATTCCATGAAACCTTCATATATCTGTTCATACCTTCTGTTCGTGATGTGCTTGCAGCCTTGTTCGGAATATGGCCTCTGTCGGAGAAGCACGTGGGCTCCGGATTTTGCCCGAAGCGCTTGATGTAGGAAGATGCTGTTAATAAGTGTAACCCTCCTTTTCTGCTTGGTGCCACTTTCTTAGATTATAACACTATTTGAAGCTAGGTAAATCGGTTCAGTCCCGATGGAGCTTAATAGGACAATTTTAGGCCTGGGCTTCCGTCTCCAGAGAATAATTTCTGTGCTCAGTGGTGGACGATTGCGGCAAATGCAGTTGGTATCTTTTCGTCCTGAAGCCCTGCCTTGCATCACTTCTCAAAGTTCGATTTTAAGATATACGCATTCTCATCCTCGGTCGGGCTCTACAGATCAAAGTGCTTCAGAGCCCATTCCTTTCCATGAATTTCCTATCCTCAAGCAACAGCAGGTAAGTAGCCTAGCGCAAGCTTAACTATAGGCCTACCCATAATACTCATAATAATAACTTTATACCACTGCAAGCTTTGACCTAATTGAATTTGTGCCATTTAGGCTTAGTTAATGTCTTGATATGCATCATAGTTAAATTTGCCTTTAAATTCTGTTGTACCAAGTATAATAAAATATATTGTACTTGGTATTTCTTCGGTGTGGGTCTATCTGAGAAAAGGATTTAGAGCAGGCATAGGAAGCAGAGCAGGAATTCCCCTACCTGGTAGAATATCCATTCCCCGAGGATTTTCCACTGCCCTATTTCTGCTGATTTCCTTGCTCTGCTCTGAAAACTTATAATTTATAATTTCATGTGTTTTGACATGAATTCAAAGTTCTGATTGATCAATGGCAAACAAAATGAGTAATTTATCACAACACTTTGCTCAAGTATCAAGGCATTGGGTAATTTTCATCATGTGCACATCTCAACCATTCAGCCTACATTGCATACCTATTGCTCTGTTTCTCACTTCCTTCATAGGGCTTTGTACATCTCTTGCCTTTATACCTTTCCTATACTACAGCAATCTTCTTCTTCATCCTTGCATCATCTCCAATGAAGCCATTTGCTTGTAAAACAGGACTCGAATGGGACTAGAAGCACTATAGAAGGGTGAGGGTCAATATTTCTTTTGTGTTTCCTCTCTCTCCATAGCTTACTGTTGCATACACATTTCTGTGCATCAGGGTTGCCATCATCATTGACATTGTAGCTTTTTTTTTTCAATGCAAGTTATTTGTAGGTTGCAGGCTTATATAGAGTCCATGAAAACTCCTGAAATTCTGAAATACTTCAAAATGCTGATATTTCTGCTTCAGGATTTTCTTGTGCATTTTGTGCTCCCAGATATACAGGAAAACCTCATTAATTTGAAATCCAGGGGACCAAGCAAATCAGACTTTGAAATGAGTGGGTTTGAATTATCTGTTTTTTTTTTTTGTTCTTTTGTAATACCCACACGCCCTTGTATTGTAATAAAATATTTCATGGGTAATAAAGGAAGACCTGGTTTCAATTTCTGTATTTGTACTGCTGCTACTACACATAAAAAATTGATACTGGTGTTAATGAGTGACATTACCACATCAGCAGGAAACAAAATTAAATCATGTCATGCAATATCTTTTTCATATTCTTTGGTTGGTTTCATTTCTTATGGTTACTTGAGAAAGGCATACAGACAGGTAAGGGTGGAGGGAAAGATTTAGTGAAAGGAGTGTAAGTCTTTGTTTCCAAGAAGGTAATTAGCTTGCCCCTTAGCTAGCCACTTGAATTGTGAGATTTGAGACAGGTTATCTGTAGGTCATACAGGGAAATGCCGTTTGAAGTAAATTAACATATTTCTATGAGTATATGGTCCCATTTATATGGGACCAGAAAGTGCCTTTGAATTTCATATTATCCCTATTTTGAATAGTCCATGCTATAAAACATACGAATCACTATCCTCTCAGATGGTGATCACAGATGACTTCAAAGTATCTGATACTTCAAACTTGAAAAAATCTGATATTGAATTAACAAGGTTTACCTGTATCAAATGGGGGGGCTGTAGCTTGAGAAGCAGTTCTTCATTAATTTCTGTAGCCCATCAGTCAGAAGCAGATGAAGACAACTTGTTCACTGGCCAATCTCTATGCTGTCAAAAGCCAGGGAAGAATGAGTTTCCTCACCTAGACACATGGTTGATTCAACTCAGCTCCAGCAGAGTCCACTCTGATCTAGAGTTATGGAACTTGGGCCTGCATCCAGAAACATCAGATTGCCTATTTCCAGCAGCCAACTTAGCAATCATCGTAAAAACTGTGACCACTGATTATCTTGGACAAAAATTGAACCAATTTGGATTGCCTGAACTTAGTTCTTTTGTGATTTTTCTCATATAAGTTGCCCTCAACGTGAACCCATGTATCACAAAACTTAAAGACAATTGCAGATGAGTTGTTACCTAAACTGACAAATGGAATCTGGGTGCTGAATATGTTAGCCCCAAATTTGTAGATTTCCAGCCAAGAACTTATTTTATCAGCCTGCTCATGAGACTTCAATCAAATATCAGAGAAAGCTCAAGGCTTAGTTGTCTATAAATATATGGTATGGACACATAAGTTTTGATAGGAATGTATTTCACTAGGATACCCAAATGATTTAGAAGGCTATAGTATCTTGGGTCTTACCATGTCATAGAGGCTGTAACCAAGAAGAACCAAGATCGATATGACAAGTTCAGCTCAGGAGTCCCTTACTGGATCATTGTTGCTGAAAATAATCAGGATTGTGATAGTTACTGTGTTTAAGGGGTGACTATTTACAAGGTGACAACAAGGTTGAGCAATCATTCATTTCTGAGTGTGTTGACCCCTGTTTTGCTGCATCTAGGCCTATAGGTAGGTTTACCTCTGTCTATGGTGTATTTTCAGAAGTATTTTCAGAGTTAAATGACCCAAGCAGCCAACTTGAAACATTGAGATTTAGGACTTTCTAACACCTAGTAGCAAGGGATCAGAACTTATGGAAGAGAAAAAGCAACTTGATACAGTCAGCCTAGCCTCAACCAAGAGGCTATCTGCCTACCGAGGTAGATTCTCTAAGACAACCAAATTTTCCCAGGTGGGAGTGATGATTCTCATTCCTCCCAGACTGGCTGGCAGTGCTAATGAATGGAAATTGATCAACTAACAGATTTCTCTAATCTGGTGTACATGTCTAAGAGCTAAACTACAATGTGCTTGAAAAAGTAAGTGGGGGATTTTGCTGTGCAAATTGGGAAAGATGAATTTTCATGGAGTGGTATGATCTCTTGGAGCTGAGATAGCTGAGCCAGCTTCTCTTGATTAAATAGTCTGACATGAATTCCTTGCACTTTTTTTTTCTGTTTTATCTTATCAGCTTCTCTGTTTTGTCCTATTCTCACTCAGGTGAATGGAGTTGTTGATGAGAAGACATTCTCAGGATACATACCAATAAGTGAGTGAACTTATTTTCTAATCCCCTCTGTCTATAAATTATTAATAATAATGCTAGTGCCTTATAGGAAGAATCACAGAGGAATCTAGCCCTTCCCATGCAAATTCCACCATCAAAAGTCTTGTGAGCATTTCATGCTAAGACTCCGAAGTGGGTACACTTTTCCTTTTTCAAGGGATCGAGTCTGGGTGGTGGTGGGTTCTTCCTCTGCCACAAATGACCCGCTTGCTTTCATGAGGAGTGTCTGCTTAGTGTGGGATAATACACGTCACTCTGTGTGCCATATCAGGGAGATACGGATGCAGTTCATCTTAAAAATCACTCATGCCAGTCATGGGCTTTGGCTGCCCATGAGCTGCTCCTTTAGGACTGTTCAGCTGTCTGTTCCAGCCTGAGGGACTGTGATGTGGATATGGTGCCAGTACCAAGAGGGCAACCCCTGTGTACTGCAATAGGTCTCTGTGTACTAGTGTACTGTGTACCAATAGGCCTCAGTGTATTGGGATAGGTCCATTGTGTCCACCGCATGTCCTGTCTTTTAAAAAGAAAAAGAAAAAAAATATGTAATGCCTTTTGAATTCATAAATACAAAACAATCTGCATGTCCTTTCTACTCAGTGGTGTCTTGCCATTGTGTTCAACCCTGTCATATTGTGCCCCACAACAAGTGGAGGGGCATGACTTGCTAAGAATCGACTAATTCAATTTCATTCAGGTCTTTGATGTTCTGAAATTTGAACTTTCATTGTAGCTTACCCATACAAAGTGATCAACAGGGTTTGCATTGGGGCTCTTGGGTGACTACATGTGAAGTTTTATAACACCCAGTATGTCATTTTGTAGGAAGTAAACTATTGCCCAACATGTCATCATCTTGTTGGAAGACCAAGTTTGGACCTGATATTTTGCCAATGTCTGGCAAATTATGAATAAGTTTTTTTCCTTTTTTTTTTTAAGAATGCAGACCCTGTTATTTACTTTCCTCAAAACTTTCTACCAAGTTGTGAGAAAAGTTCAACCAAAACAATTTCTGGAGCATTGAGGAATTGAAGGAAATTGAATGAGTTGATTCTTGGCAAGCCATGCCCCTCCACTAATTATGGCACACAAGACAAGACAACAATGTATAGAAAGGAGGATGTATTGAGTATTTACTGATTACGGCTGTCACGATAGACAACGACAGATCAGTGCATCAATAACACTGTTGACAGTTTAAGGTATCAATAGTTTTTTTTTTACCATTGCGATGTATCAGCAAAAAATTTTTACAGGGAAATGTCCCATTGGATTGAGGTGAATACAGTACATCCGAACAGGGAAAGGAAGAGGCAGTGTGACCCGCACGGGCTTGCAATTTATCACAATATAATTCTGGAAATGCTAGGACTGAATATATGAAAGACAGATTAGAAAAAAAATAGTTGGATCAGAGACAGGAAGTGGGAAAGGAGAGGGAGGGAAGACCAATACAAATTTTTTTCCTGTTTCAGCTTAATCTCATCAGGTGCATGCTGCGAAAGTTCATATACTCCCATTGGTTAATCCCTTCTCTATATTCCTGTATTTCTCTTTAGCATACAGGCTTAACTTAATAAAACTTTTAACTTACCCTGGGACATTTTATCTCTTTACTTGAGGTGAACTCAAAAACACATTTCACCTGGATGATGCCTATTATCGACTGTACCGATATTTCGGCAACCACTGATATGGCACTGTTGGCAGGTTTGCTATCTGCTGGTGCCAATGTCCAAAGAAGACCATGCAGAATTAAGAAAAAGAGGGAAAAAATGGAGTGAACAGGCTTGGCAACTGATTCTCAATGGCAATAAGGAAAAATTAGGGCTGTCAGATGCATTCATCGATGAATGGATGTCATCTTCGATAGTTGGAGGCATGGTAGGTTTAATTTCTTCTTGTGAAGGTCACACATTCTCCTGATCACAAGCATGTGGTTATGAAAGACAGATATAAATAAGTCCATGCTCTGATCGAGGCAAGAAATGATGGAAGACCAACCTCTGTCCGATTGTGACAAGAAAAGATTGAATCCTCCGCTCCCCCCCACAATGCGTCGATAAACCATTGATAGTTCAGGTCAATGCATCAATGTTTTGAAAACTGCTATCATGACAGCCCTAGTGCTAATGAATTAAAGAGACATTGCATATTTCTCAAGGCAACACAAGGTTGGATAGCTGCCCCCATGTTTATTATAATCACATATGAATGTAAAGGCTTCCCTTTTTTTTTTTTTTGAACTACCCTATAGAAGAATGAGAACTCATTTCTGTGTAGGGTTGAACCTTCTAGGGGTCTTGAGTTTGGAAGTTATGAGAATTACGTATACAAAGTGTATGGACAAACCAAAATCAGTAACAGAACCAATTTAGGCAAATAAGGTACTGCTGGACTCATCTTGCTACCTGTTTGGGTCTTCAATACTCTTCCAGCACTGAGAGTACTTAACCTTCATTGTACAGAGTTTTTAAATACTTTGGTCCCCTCATGGCTGGAAATTAATTTGCCTTTTCAAACCCCAAAGGTTTTGCCAAATATATCATTTGTTTGGGTTAGAAGCCTACCCAAGAACCAGAGGAGCTTGTTGATGTGACATGTGTTTAGCATTAGATATATCTAACATTCGTCCAATGGAAGTTACTTGTAATGTTATATATATCTGACATTCGTATGATAAATTTGAATATAAAAAATCACTCATGCAGGAACCTATGGCAAAAGCCAGTGAACCAAATTTGACAACTATACTCTAAATAAACTCCTGTTGCATCATGCATTTGTACCTTTTGGGCCTCAAGTATTGAGCTTATATTGCATTGAAGAATATTTATGCATACAAAAGAAAACAATCAGACTGAGTTATAGCAAAAAGGTATTGCTTTGATTTTTCACAGTTACCTTGCCTCAGGATGTCCATGTATCATTTTGTTGGTGTCAAGTTCCTTTCTTTTGCAGGAAGTAATTGATAATTTAATATTTTGAACATGCTTCCAAAAAATTATTTGCACTGGCCATGGTTCATAAATATGATTTAAAGACAGAATCCTAAGTATATAATTTTAATGTGGTTTGTTTCAGAATCCTTGTCCATCACATATAGTCGAAGCAGTGGGCCAGGTGGACAACATGTCAATAAAACCTGCAGTAAGGTTGATGTACGTTTTCATCTTGCAAATGCAGAATGGCTGTCAGACTACATGAAGAGCAAGCTTCAAGAAAAAGTAAGTGCGAAAGGAATGCGATGAATATTCTTAGTTTGATACAAATCTTTCAATTCATAATAATAGATAATTATATTTAGCATCAGTCTCATTATGCTTTTCTCAGGCAGGGTTGAGAGACATATTACAAATGATTTAGTTTCAGTAATTTGCTGTATATCTTGCTAACAAGCCTATAATATTTATGTTCCCTCAAAGTAATGATTCCCTGTAAAACCGTTAATTCTACAGGAGAAAAAATGTCACTTTTAGAGTACTCATTTGTAATATCACCTTCTTAATGCTTTTGCTGCATCCTTTGAATATAGTTGAACTGTGTCTCACTGCGAAGTTCATCTATTGTCCACATCCTTTAATTTTAGTGTTGTTCAACTTGCTGTGACTTTCAACCCCAGTCCTTTAATCATTTGAAACAGCCTTGTGACAGTTTCCCAAACTTATTCCCATTAAGCAGTAGAAACATGTCACCAAAACCAAAAATTAAAATTAAATACACCATCAAAGGGATAAAATGAGAAAATAAGATGGAGTAAGCAACCCCAGTTTCTGGCTGGTCTCCAGTTGCAGGCCATTGAGGCCTAAATCCAGCATAATTAGTTCATCTGGCCATTTTCAAGCATTCTATCAACATCTTCCTGTTTGAGGACCTATTACTAGTGTTTCCCAGTGTGTGCACAGGGTATCCACTTCCTATGGGAGTCATATCATATTAGTGTGGCCAAAAACTGGCATGTGTACCCTACATTGGCAGCAAGTTTTTAATTTGTCAAAATAATGTCATAAATTTGACTCATTCCTGGATGGCCAGATATGCAGGGAAAGTCATTTACTTTTTGAGACCACTGTCTTTTCACATGTGATTGTTATTCTCCTGCATGCAACATTGCTATGGGATAAATAGCACTTTCAGCCTGGAAGGGCTGAGTTCCACTACCCAGTAATCACAAATGACTGAAATTCTGGACTTTTTTTAAATAGCAAAATTGGCCAGGGTGGCAAAGAACCTTTCTATCATACTAATAGTAGTAATGTAGGTTTTCATAACCAATACCAGGAATTTTACATCAGCAGATTTTCAGAATACCACTAGCTTTTTCTGGCCCAACAAATGTTTATAGTCCAGCAAACCAAATATGAGTCCCTCTTCTCGATAACCATGCAAATTGTTTGGGCATTCATATTTTACCAGATATACTTTACGTATCAAATTCAGTTTTTTATTTCATTTATTCAAAATGATCTCATTTTGGAATGGAACAGAAGAAAATGCATAACACCACCTCATTTAGAGAAGGTAATATGAATTTTGGTTCTTGGTTGTGGCACTGGTTATCAAAGTCTTAATATGTTATTAGTATTATTACATTAACATATTACCACCTCTAAATGAGGTTATCATTATATTAATGTTCTGTTATGAGTAATCATCAGTATCTGACCTAACCCAAACATTTAAAAGTGAGCTTTCTTTTAACCCTTTCATTCATCACCTAAGTACATATTTGGGCTTGTGTAGTGGTAGCCCAAGTAAGTTCTTGGGCACTAACCGTTCACCGTTTCTAGATGATTTCACTGCTATTTATGCATGTAGCCCCTATCTTCATTAGTTTTCATTACTTTTTTTACATAAACCATTTTTTCAGGTAAACAGTCTCAATTTTTTATCACAATTTTTATTATGGTGGATATTTTATTGCATAACAGTGAAAGGGTTAATTAGTTACATGTATACCTTAACGGTAGACCTGCAAGTAATTGCATGTCTACCACTAAGGTACATTTGAAATCCATTTCACCTGTTTCATCATCTGATATGGAACAATTATCTGTTATGAGTTTTCTGTTCTGTTGTTCCTGAAGCACAAGAATGAAGTAGAAAGAGTACTGAGTGAAACTTATGCATCCATAATCTGTCTTAAATCTTCATGGAGAAAAACAAAATGCAAATGTAGCAAACTCCTGATTTCTTGAAACTGATTATATGACCTGATCAAATTGTCATTTGGGAGCCTCTTTAAAAAACTTTTATGAATTTGTGTTGTTTGAGAACATGTTTAAATTCTGCAAACCAAAAAATGCATTGAACTTTTTCTTGCATACTAACCATGACTGATCTAAAGAAGCAGCTTTTCATTGATGTTGTTTCATCTATGATAAGTGTTTAGGATAATCCTTGCATTAGCTGATTACCAAAGATCACCACCCTAACATTTCTATAAAAATAATTCATGATTTTCATACCCAGAAGCCAAACCACCTCAACAAGGATGGATATTTTGTTGTGAAATCAGAGAAGACCAAGTCACAGCAGTTGAACGTGGCAGACTGCTTGGACAAACTACGCTCCATGATTCGAGATGCAATCAAGGAACCTGTAGGACCAAATCCCTTGACTCTGGAAAGGAGGAGGCGACTGTGAGTTACTCCCCATTTGCTTTAACCTCAGGTATGCATTCCAATCTCATCTTGTGTACTTAGTTTGTCTCATTCAATTTATTGCAGCCTTGAACAGCATGCTCGAGCTCGACTCAGGGAGAAAAGGGCACATTCACTCATCAAACAGCTTCGCCAGAGTCCTTCATGTGCATGATAAGGAAATAAAAGTAGGCATTGTAAGTGAAAGGAAACAACATGTTTGCTGGCCATGTCAACATAAAACATGCATACATGCAAAAAGAAAGTAATCACATGGTGTACAGCTTTCAGTCATCTTTCATGGGAGTTGCACAACAAAAATGATATGAATGGGACAATGTGACAGAAGTTGAATAAATATACCTAGGGCTTATCTCCATTACATTCGTTGAAATTCCTTTTTCTGTGGCTTGGTCATTTTTTTGTCACTAAATTTAATTTGTCACTACTGTGAAGCATGCATGATCCCCCCCACACACCCTGAGTTGAGCAACAATCCATTCAACTTGTTCACCCTTCAGTCTCTCTCATATCACAAAGGTGCTCCATCCATTCAATGTCCTGATGCAAGCACACACTCCAGAAATAGTTGGTTATTGGCACAGCCAACCGAGAGCAAAGTTGGTTGGAGGAAGTTGAAGACTTTTTAGGATGGTGATTGGGCCAGAGGGAGGACTAGATTTGCAATCCATTGAGTTCAAGCCATGTCACATGCAGAATAGTTTCCTCTCATCCACGGAATAGAGCAGCCAAAGCACTCAATGGGCCTCTCCCAGGCCGAAATGGACGAAACACTTGAGAGTCCTGTTGGGGTTGTTGTGGTTGGAGCTGGAGTTGGGGTTGTGGTTGTGCCTGTGGTAGTGGTAGTGGTATAGGCTGAGGTGGGACAGGAACTTGTGGAAGTTGGATTGGTAGAGAAGGGGGTGGTGGTGGAGGGGGGGGAGGAACCACAAAACTATTCACTGGAGCTGAAGGTGATGGACCCTGCTCTGTCCCTTCTGCAACAAGTAAGTGGCCACATTGTGCACGGCAAACTCTATCGTTGATCACTGCATCCCGAGGTTGGGTTGCAATCAATTGCTGGCAGTTGGTGATACGAAGTGATTGACAGTTGGGCTGAAAAAATAATTGTCATCCTAATAATTAACTTGATTTTAAAAATAAAAGTAGCATATAGCATGTATGGCAAGAAAATGACCAGATTTTTGCACTAAATATCTCTGCTCGCACTGGAACTATTTTCATGATGCTTTCACTATGCATAACTGTGAACAGTATTACTTCAACCCAAAAATTTTTGGTAAAATTTTGAGAATCAGTTGGACTTGTGTTTTTTTAAAAATACTCCAGTCAAGGTAATTAAGTGAATAGTTGGGCTTTTTTATTCCATACCCTGTATTGCAGGAAATAATATCTACCACTGATGAAAATAAAGGTTCCTTTGATTATAATTTTTGTATCTTAAAAGCAGAGTAAAAATGAAACCAATGGGTTTAATGAGCTTTTTTGGTCTGCATTTATTGTTTTATTTTATGTTTTTATGTAGCTCTTTTTTGTATTTTTTGTGGATTTTAAAAGCTTATGTAACATACTCCTTCAGTAGAGCAGGTGCATTGAACACATGGGGATGGGAGAGCAGCCTGTCCAACTTGAACGAACTTCCCTCCAATGTTGCAACCTCCTGCTGGGGGTCCTCGGTCAGCCCAAGCTCTCAAGTCTACAGCTGGAAGCTCTCCGCATGCGATACGTGGGTTCCTGACCAGCCAACATCCAGTCCTTATATAAACCTTACAAATGTGACTCTCTGATAGATAGATACTCACAGGAATGGGTGTGGGAGGTCAAGAGCTCGTCTCTGTATGCTGTCCACAACATCGCAGTTCTCACAGAGTAATTTTGCCAAGGAAGCCTTCCTGATTTCACGTAATTGGGCTTCGGTAAATCGCACCACTGGGTCTCCTGTCTCGTACCTATTTTTCCAATATTAATTCATCAGTTAGGAGAACTCACTTGAAACGCTGCGTGGTGAGATAATATAAATATATAATATGAATATAAAGGTACCTTCCTTAGGCAAGGTCAAGTCGAAACCACGTATGCTAAAAGTTGGGGGGGAAAGGTTCGAATAAGATGGAGGAAATTCAGGTTATTGTCATTGGGCCGATGTTCCCCCATTTTATTTACTATCTCTTCCCACCTGCTGTCAATTAGGCATCCGATGGCATCGAATACATCAGAGGTCAGGTTTCTTTCTTTCTTCCTTTAATCGTTGAAGACCAAGGGGGTTGAAGTAAGATAGGAAAGTGAAGGTAGTGAGTTGAAGCAACCCCCCCCCCCCCCCCCTCCGCTCCCTCCGTCCCCTTGGACTTGAGAGGGTTAAGATGTTAGGCTCACCAAAAGCGATCGCATTTGCGAAGGAAGCGGAACTGGAGCCCGATGATGCAGCCGAAAGTGGGCCCAATGAGTCCTCCTTCAAGAGGTCTTTCGGACAGACCTCCCGTGAAGAGGTCAATGTCATCCACGTTAGCATAAATTTGCTTGAAGCGATCGATGACCTCCTGGGGGACTTCCCTGGCCAGATCATCGAAATCCGTCGCTCTTTTCAAGTTACAGATCACCCGGTAGTCATTGTATGGCCTTATTCCGTGATCTCGGCCTGCAATAGAGGAAATTGTTCAATGAATTCCTTCATTCTTTCAACAGAGGCTTTTATTTATTTTGTGCGAGTCGATTCTTTCATAGATCACTGACATAGTTTCTCTCTATCTATAGCAAGCGCCAAAATGTTGATTGTAAACGGAGTCGGAATGATTATCACTATTGGGAAATGCAAATATAAAGAAAGAAGCCTCAGGTTGTTATGATCGAGCACCTAGAATGGGAAACGGAGAGCTATGTATACTCGCATTCAAATGCGAAGAAGATAGAAGGTAGAACAGAACCTCTTTGAAGATTGATGGCGATGAGGTCGAGTCCAGTGAAGCTTTGATTTGGCTCTTCAAAGAGATGATTAGTGACCTCATTTGTAACAAATTGGTCCAGGGTTTCGATGGGATCGGAGAGGAGTCCACGCATGATCTCGTCCAACATTTGCACCTGCAGCAATTTCAAAGGTATAGTTCAGCAGAGGAAAGAAAAAGAGCGAGAAACACAAAAATATTTTAATATAAAAAAAATGCAATTGAAGATCCCCCCCTCCCCCCCCTTTTTTTTTATGGATTCAACTTGTTCAAATGAACTGTTTCTTAAGAAAACAAGGCAATATTGCAACATAGACCACAGTGAAACAGTGCCTTGAAATTCATTAGGTAGGAAGTGAAAACGAAGGCAGACTGATGTACACTATATAATGTAATAGGAAAAAAGTGCATGAAAAAAATATAAATAAATAAATAAATCTCACCTCGTATAACCGGTCAGGGTTGTTGAACATATCTCGCAGTTGAATGTGGGGTTCCTTCATATTGAAGAATTGGTCCATACGGTGCAGCTGTGGTCGGATGAGAGAATGGCCAAACCGGAATGCTGCTGCGCCGAATTCGTTCAGTGCCCCCGGATTGCACTTCGGGTCGTAGCCTAACATGGAATACACATTACACCGATGGTCCTTTAACTAGTTCTTCGCAAAAATAACCGAAGAGAGCGAATTAGGCATGTCAATTATGATGGATATGAACAATTCGATTTCAAGAACTTCGTGATTTGGTTTAATTGCATCTGACAGGAGCGCTGTCCTTACTGTAGTGTTTTCAGAACCAGATAAGGCAGAAAGAAAAATCGTACAAGACTATTATAATAAATTTCTCTAGCAACGCAAGAGATGTCCCGATCCTGCTCTTTCTACCTGCATAGTATCCTTCAGGGAGGAGGTCAAGTTCGTAGAGGCGGATGGCATTCCACCCGAGAACTCGGGGAAGGAATTCGTTGAAGGTGATATGTTGAAAGGCGGAACTGAGTATCTTCCTGGCGTTTTGGTACAGCTGTTCGTCGTTCCAATGAGGATTGATGACGGCCAGTTCGCTGGCGTACCGGTTGTGTTCCCGAAGGAACATGGTGTGAATGGCGGCCAGTCCAGGCTGCTCGCTCGGCCTCGTGTCTCCTGCACATCCCCACATGCAATATAGTTAGTAACTGAGCAAATTATACCTTCCTGCGTTCGATGGTTCCAATTAGGAGGGGATTCTACCGAGTAGGAGACGAGAGGAGATGGGGGCACTCGCGAAGCATGCGACCATCCGCGCAACCACTTTTGTCACTCCAACCTCCTTGGTGCATGCAGACTTTTCTTCCTATCCTTAGCATTTACTCTGGATGACCTCCTATCGACTCAGAATGGGTCGGGTACTTTGAAATGCTAGGCTTGCGTCAACTTGAATGCATCAGCCTGATCCATGAAGTTGATGCATGTATCCCAATGAACCAACATCAAATCATCAAACAGCAGCTTCTTGAAGTTGCCTTCAGAGATTTTATCTTGGCATTACCTCGCAATTAGTCTCTAAACAGTCCTTTGGAGAAGTTGCCTGAGGGGAAGAGAAAAGGTAACTGGCGCCCACTCTTCTCCCAGTCCTCCGGCATATGTCAAGTTTGCTCTGCATTGTCTCATCCAATGACCCTCATATTCAAAGGACGAGATTGCTCGATTTTTCTACAAATCTTTAGGAGTTTTTCTGCTATGTTTCATCAATAAAATCCTTGTGTGTGACCGTTTTGGGTTATAAGTATGCCATAGTCCCTATTGAAATCGAAGTGTTTAGCAAGTTTTCTCAATGAATATTCTTCTCACCATATTGAAACTCGAATCGACTTTATAGTACACTAATACGAGCTTGAATACCAAATATTATCAAGATCGCTCAGCTTCTTCTTGGTCATGCTTTTTTTTTTGGGTGATGAGTATATTTATATCAGCAGAGGATGAAGTTCTTTCGAAACTATACATTTCAGACAGACTCGGTCATATTTTAAAGTTACAGATGCAATGTTTCAATCACACGAATTTTCTCGATTATTCGGATAGTGTCGCTTTATGAATCTGAAGGAAATATCGAAGCGCTCTTGTCTATTTTATTTCCTCTGCTCTATTATATTTGGCTATGGCTGAGCAATCTGCTTCAATCGCGTGCAAGGTCAAATACAAATACGTGCAAATACGGTGGTCGAACCAGCAGTTAACTTGAGCTCTCTTGAGAACTCCTTAGCCTTCTTCCTAATTTTCTGTCAATTTAATTTTCCCTGCACCGTGGTTATATACCTCGTATATTGTATTTCATGGAGAAAGAGTCACCTCCGATGAAGCAATGTCCGGAAGCAGCATGACATTCTTTGATTTCCGTCGTCTCGGGAAGGAGTTCTTTGCCCCTCGTCGGATGAGCCGTGAAATTCAATTTCCCTCCGACAAATGCTCGCAGTTTCCTCGCATCGCAAATGTTCTGCCCGTACACGTGGGAAGCGTCCAGGAACGCCGTGTTCTGGTTCAGCTGCTCTCGAGGACCTGAGCCCCACAAGAAGGAAAATGCAGCAATACCGGAATCGTTCCTGGTTCAAGTAATTGCAGAAGGAACAAAAACTGCATGAAAACAATAACTACAGCAGAAATGCTTCACTGAAGATGCAAAAAAAAAAATGGATTTCGAATATTTTTTTTAAATTATCAATGAGAGTATATTGATGAGGCTGTTAAATGTCAACAGGGTAACAGAAGAAACGAGAATTCGTTGGCACAACGTTATAGGAAAATGTTGCGACAGCATAGTATAAAAGGACATTCAATTGTTGTAGCAATGTTTTCGACAATGCAGCCACAAAATTCCATGTGGTCGTAATTAAAAAAAAAATATTAAAAGACCCGTAAAATATTACAGCTTCGTCACAATTATTTCTTGTTAATTTGTAAGCTCTTTTTCTGTGACGTTTAGTTACTTGTCTAATGTTGTGGCGAAGATATCGTAACAACATTATCAAAACATCAGGGTGACAGCATTCTACATCCACATATTATTGTTTGTATACAACGTGAGTGGGTTACCTGGGTAACTGGAGATGCCTAACGCTAAGACGGTCCTTCGTAAAAAGTCCTCGAGTCTGCGGACTCGAGAGACTTTAGGTCTTACCATATTGGTCGATTCGAAAGTAATACAAGAGCATTCAGACCATCGACATGACCTCGACGCGAAACGGAGCAGGTCTCTTCGGCTTGTAGACGACGAGCAGGAAATGAGAGTATCGATGGCACGACAAGAAATCTTAGAGAAAACATAAGGTAGACACGAGTGGAGTGGAGAGCATCTTCTCACCGAGCTTCGTCTGTCCGGGAAGGGAGCGGACGAAGGTGATGCAATGAGGACGTCCGTTGGTCGCGTTCACGGGAGGATAGAAGGGGTCATTCTGGGGCACGGGGATCGGCATGCATTCCGGGTGAACCAGCTGAGCGCTTTCGCAGTCCCGACAGTCCAGCATCGACTTCTGGAACCCTACACATCACCACACACATTCGGTGTTTGCACACATACGATCCTACGCGCATGAGATTGCATAAAAAATCCAAAATGTAAATGTTCTTTCGAAAAATGCTCTCTGTCATATCAAGGATTTGTTGAAAAAAAAGAGACTATTCTTGTGAATAAGAAAGGCCTAGGTATCAATTTAAGGTTCAAGGTTGTTTAGAGGCGATAACACCCATTCAAGAGGCGATAACACCCATTGGGATACCACGTGTCGAGGTCGAGCGTTCCTTAATGTTAGGGTAGGCCTACTCCTCTTAAAGCTACATGTTTGTATTTTTGTGAGTTTTGTGATTTAAAAAAAAAACATATCTTAGTTGCTTATTGCCTAGTCCCTTAAGTCAACATTGGCTCCCTTCTTGCTTGTCCATAAAAGCATCTAGTTTCTTCTTTAAAATAGTCACGGAAGGGGCAACCACTACGCCGTCGTCTAACGCATTCCACGCATTTACCACTCTACAAGTTTAAAAGTCCTGTCTTAACCTGAGCAGCACCTGCGGTTCACGCAACTTGAGTTGATTACCTCTCGTTCTCTTGCTGCCATCGAACTTGAAGAACCTAGCACACTCGACGTTATCTATACCTTTAATTATCAAGAAAGCCTGGATGAGATCGCCCCTCCTTAATCTTCTCTCGAGCGAGTACAGTCCCAGCTCTTCTAAACGCTTTTCGTACGGAAGTCCCTAACCTCCTTTATTAATCTTTGGGCCCTCCTCTATACCCCCTCGAGCGCCAACAATTCACCCTTATTTGTAGGCCTCCAAAACTGGATGCAATATTCCAACTGGGGTCTTACCAGTGCTGCATACAACTGAAGAATAACGCGCGAAGTCCTACTTGCAACCGAACAACGAATGAAACCTAGCACCCAGTTACATTTAGTTACTGTCGTTTGCGCGTGCAAGGAAAACTTGGTCTTCGTCGACAGAAACTCCTAGATCTTTCTCTCCATTTGCCTGCCCCAATTTATCCTCGCCGAACGCGTCGAGAGACCTACCGTTACCTCGACCGACGTGGAGAACTTTACATTTACTTTTATTAAACCACATGAGCCATTTCTTGTTCCACTCATCCAAAAAGAATCTCGCTCGACTCTAGCCCTATCCGCCTCCCCCCTATTAGAAAAGCCGATTTTGGTGTCGTCGGCAAATTTACTTATCATACCCTCTACGCCTAGATCCAAATCGTTTATGCAGACCAGAAACAGAAGTGGTCCCAGGACCGAGCCCTGAGGGACCCCGCTTGCGACACCGACTTCGGTGGAATTTATTTTCGAAATTTTCTCATGATATTTTACTAGGGTAAGGTGGGGCTAATCGGTCACGATTTATTTTGTAAGCTAAGATTAGTCTACAGAAAAACCTTTGAAACCTCAACCTCAACCGGTCATGTCATTCAACTACCAGTGGCGTAGCGTGGTTGGCATGGCCTCTGGTGCAAGGAATGAAACGGGGCCCGCCGTCCAATTTCTTACCCGTTCAGCTCAGCAACGTTGTGTCAACGTTGAGAAAAGGTTGACTTTTCAACGTAACAATGTTGCTTCAATGTAGAGAAAAGTTTGAAATGAAACACAGTTTAACGTAGAAAAGTTGTTGCTGTGCAATGTTGAACTGTCGACGTACGGGCATTATAGTACCTCCTCCAGAGTCTGAAAGAGCGTTAATTAGCCGATGAGATTGAACATAGATTCGATAACCCCACGGAGAGTACCCTAATGGCATGATACTAGCAGTACTCTATTGAGTACAATCATCCCACGCAAAGGACCATCAAAGTTTCATTCCCTTTACAGGAGCAGAATTCGAATTGAGTACTGTACTTACATGACTCGACTCTCTCTGTCCAGTAGAGGGGAAACAACCCTGCGGGCATGTTTTCATGCTCTATCCTCCATGGAAGAGCACAGGTTAGGGCGCGTGTCATGTGGAGATATAGGATAATTGAGCTCGTCTCCTCAGACCCACTGGCCTTCGAGTCTCCTGCCGATTACCTCCTTAAACAGGTCTATCTAGAAATTCCTAAGCCTTCCCTCATGTTGTACATGGGAAGGGATCGGGAATTGCATAAAAAATTCAGGGTACTGTTTATTTCAGGGCACCAAGGTAAGAATTGTTGAATCGGCTGTTTGGCGACATCTCGTGTCGATTCGTAGAACCTATTTTCTGTTATGTGGATTACTCCATGCAGAAACAACAGTGAGACTACGATGGAAAACAAATTTCCGCTTAAAAGCTTCTGAACGACTTCGCTAATTTACGAGTAGTCACCAAATGCTGAAAATACGGTTAATTACGAATAGCTAGCATCGATTTAGCTAGCAATTTAATCGATGTTGATTCTTCGTCAAATTCTCAACTTCAACCAAGTCTCAACGTTTCAACCCTTTCTCAATGTTGACACCACGTTGTGCCGAATGGGATACTATTGAGTTATGTGGGGGTCATATATTTTTTGCTAGATTTTCTCCGGCAACATATAAATCGTCGTCGGTAGCTGAAGTCAGTGTGGAAGGCAGTGGCGAATACAGAAATTTTTCATAGGGGAGGCCTGTTTCCGAGTTCCTAGTTCCCAGTTCCCAGCCCCCCCCCCCCCCCCCCCCCCCCCCCC
>CAJPEV010003237.1:20570-33110 GCA_905338385.1 Darwinula stevensoni | reverse complement strand
AACGAGAACATTCAGATCACTCTGTCAGGAACTACGAAGGCGCAAGGAAAAGGACAGAGATGGAAGACTCCCCCTGAGTATTCCATTTTCTTCCTCGAGAAAATGGAAAAGGTAAACCTGTTAAATGCCTTAAATCATTCTATTTGGAAACGGTTCATCAGGTAACACTGGAAAAATGAGTGATTCGAACTTCTTTGGATTATGTAGCCACTTCACTACAAGTTATGGAAACGTTTTCGCTGTCTGCACGTACCGCAGTGTATTCATCGACGCTCCTCAAAATGCTTACCTAATGATGACTCTTCCTCATCGAATTGTTACTTGTGACAAATTCTTATATATTCAAATGATAACTATTTCTCACATTAATTAAAATGTCATGCTAAGTCTAAAAGTGAAACATTTATTATGAAATAAATTAAGCAAGTCACAGTACCTCTCAAGGATTTCCCTATCAATTCCTCGCAAGTCAATTATAACCAATTAATAACAAGGAAAATTGATCCCAATCTCCTGCGACTACCTGTGCCAATCGTGACTGATTCTTTCAGTCCTTGAACCTCGTTTTGCATAGAATTCGGTGCAGAGTGTACATCCACGAGACGTGATATCGATGTGTGTGCGATTAGAACATAAGTAATTTGTCTGAAAATGACCTTAAACGTGATTTTCACGAAATGGCTCGGTATTTGAGAAGACGAACGTAATGTTATACGGTAGATTGCGGATTGGGTATTGAACCATATGATTTCACACCTGTGACTGGTACAATACCTGGAAAATTTTATTAAAATGATACAAATGAAATGAAACAACAAGCCATGACTTAAAGGACTCCTGGAGGCAAAATAACGACGAAGCAACCTTTTTCTACTTAGTCTTCACCCCGCATGAAACCGATGACTGATGTCTTGGATTTCTGATACAGCTGACGGATTTTGAGGGAATCCCGTACAAGTTCGAGTTCGTGGAGTTCGACTCCCGCCAGACCTACGTCAACGTGAAGCTTCAACCGAAGATCGTGAAGAGGGTCAGCACCCAACGATTCCCTTGCACAGATGATCCGTATTACACGTTCGTTAAGGTACATCCGATACAGCTTCACTCACGAATTACGAATTCATTGGTTCTTTACGGTGATTGCCTCCTTACTAATGACGATTTTCAGTACCTCAAATAGGGACCTCTTTCAAAATTTTACCTTTTTGGTAAAAATTAAGAGAGTGGAAAGGCAGTCAATAGTCTCGGTAGTAAACGGTCTTTTACTGCACTTTGAAAATGTTCCAGTCAATAGACTGCACGAAGGATCGGTATACCATAGACCCAGGTTCATCACATTCGCTCATAATCCACGAGGTGTAGTAAAGTATTTCGTCCAAGAAGGAACTTCTTAGTTTAAATAATACGATTTTTTCGCATGCATTACCCTAAATTCTCGTCAGCTGCTACTCTGAAGGAGTCCCAAACTAGCTAAGGATAGTGGCATATGTTGCGTCTTTTTCAGTGCATGGAGGGATGTTTCTTGTCCCAGATGAAAGTCAACTGCTCGGGTCCCTGGATGAACACGAGGAAACCGACCTGCTCGAACGCGAAGGACTACGAGGGATTCTATCAAGAATACCGGTCGTTCGTCAGGATGAAGACGTCCGAGTACAAGAAACTCGGCTGCAAATGTCCCCGAAAGTGTCAACTCACTCAATTTCGGCCTGTCATGGAGAGGATGAGCGAGGACAAGAAACCCCTACCAGTCGTGTACGTGAAGATCTTCTTCCCTGCGACTGAAGTGGAAGTCCTCGAGGAAGTCCCCGCCTACGACATGAACGAGATGCTCGGCGAGATGGGCGGCAGTCTTGGATTACTCCTCGGTCTCTCTCTCGTTTCCCTCTTTCAACTTGCTGAGACCTGCTGCGACAAGGCTCGACTTCGGAAGGAATGAATTCGTCCCTTTCTCGCCTGATTCTACCAGGACGATATCTCCTTGTATAAAGACTGCACTATTTAACACTAACACTCAAACACAACGCGTCTACCTGCTGCGGCAAGGCTCGACTTCGGAAGGAATGAATTCGCCCCTTTCTCGCCTGATTCCACCTGGACGATGACTCCCTGTATAAGGACTGCACTATTTAACACTAACACTCAAACACAACGCGTCCAACATAAAATGCATGCGCACAACATCCATAAATGCATTTCTCCATTTCGTGCTAATAAGGAGGATGTAAATTTCATTTGCACTTCAAATAGGAATAATGGTCACTCCTAATTGGTCGGAAAATCGGTGGATATGGTCTTCAGCATGATTACCACAATACATTTTTTCGGTCAAAGGCATACTGCATGTTTAAGTCTTCGTTCAAACCTCTCCGGTGTCATAAATTCTTCTCAATATCAGTGACTTCGAGTCGAAACCGAAGAGAAATTGACGAGGATCACAGGACGCGGCAAAAGCACCCCTTATATCTTGGTATGCCCCTACGATAGGTTAATCGTCATTGCAAAGGACGGGGAACCGACGCCGAGAGAAGACGAAGGGCAACCTAAAGATGAAGGCGTTACCTTAAATCGTCGTCTCGTAGGTCAGCGTGTTATGTGGGTTTTATGTCCGACGCTACTCACATCGCAACTTCTCCCGAAAGTTTCCGAACGTTAATGGCCTCATGCCACGTTGCGTGTACCTGTTATTTTGGATATGTGTGAGGCAATGAGCTAATAAAATACTGGAGATGTCGCACCCGTGATAACAGTACAGGCATGCGTGCTGCGATCGGAAACATACTCGTTGGGCTCATGACGCCTGGTCACCATTCGCTCCTTTGGGATTTCCCATGATTTTTCTACCAACGTTCTCCTATTCAATAGATAGAGATAGGGATATATGTCCAATACTTCAGTTTAGGCTAATGGCAGAAAAGAGGGCTCGGGTATAGGTCTAAGCAAAATGCCGGCGATACAGGTGCAAGTGATTAATAAAGGGAAAGCCACTTCACTCAATATCAACTACCTATTCTAAAAGCCCGTGAGCGCCAGGGCTGAAAAAGTGGAATGAGAACATTCCATGCATCACGTTCTGCTCTCTCTTTGTCAGTTCCACAATTCCTGGAAGCATCTTGCGAAGCAGCGTTTTGCGAACGTCGTCATGCATGCATATCTCCTGACTGTGACTCCAGAACTTCTCTTACGTTCCGTAGATCCTGCCACAGAATAGTTTAAACTTTGCAACTTTTTCGGGGCATTTTGAGAACGCCAACATATTGAAGCACCAACTCGATGCTGGAAACAAACTCGAAGCACTGTCTTAAACCGGCGACGAAAGCTGGTAACGCGACAAAGTATGACACGTGATCATTGCCAGCAGTTAGGATAGCAAAAACTTCCGGAGCGGACAATGCCTCATACTATCATTGTCGGTTGTGAGCACTTCGCCCAGGAAGGTAATCAGTACGATGCTATTCTTATCGCAGAAATTAGACTTCGTGACGTGAAAATGAACTTTTTGAGCTCTCGACCCAATAGTTATCGCCACTGGGTTTCGAATGGCCAAATTAAGGCACACAAATCGAATTCGGAACCCTCAGTAATGAAATGGAGGGGTGGGTGGACGGTTCCCGTCTGAAGAGACGAACCATTTCCCTTTTGTGACGATGAGTAACGGTGAATTCCACCGAATGGCATTATAAAGGGGGACAACTTTAAAATTACAACAAAAAAAATTCTTTCAAAACGTCTTTTCGATAAGGGGGAGCGTTTCGTCTACAGGGAAACCCCTATCGCCTGTATGCAAATGTTCAGCGAGTTCCTCTTCTTAAGGTTAGAGTGAGCACCGTCGTTTTCATTTAACAGGTTAACCGCCACGAAGCGCACCAGTGCGCCTCACTGAATGGGAAAATCAATAAGTCAGCACTCCCGTAGCGGTCAACATGTGATGAACGCCACGGTAGAATAGGAGAAGAAGGATTTTGAGCTTGGCTGGGATGCGGATCTGCACAATAGAACCGATCAGACCCATGCATCGGGCATGAAGCGAGATTGATAGTCTAGTTTCCGGTCGGGTGGGAGAAAATGTGTCATTTGGGACCTCGAGTTCTCCAGCTAGAAGGACAAAGCAGGCTTTTGACTTCGGTAATCAAGTTTCAGGTCAAGTCTGGGTCATGATTCGTGACGCGTGAGCTCTTCTCCGGAAAGCGTTTGGTATCGTGCTATTCTGATCGGCTGGAAAGTGGTCGATTGGTCGAAAGCAGCGTCGCCGAAAACCCGAAAGGTCGATTTATCAAATGGACTAAACCCGAAATATCGAATGAATTTGTCGAATTTATGTTTCGCCGAAGTAAACTATTTTCGATGATGGCTGATTTTCATCGAAACATCAACATGTAGGGAAAATAGCAATTTTTGAATCATTGGTTTCATCGCAAACGTCAAGGTCGAATAGTCAAATATGAAAGACACTGGTACGTTGCATTCATAAAAAAAGAAACAAAGAAAGCCCTCCCAAAAAAGGCATTTTTGGATGGACCTGGATGGACCGTGCCGTTAGTACTCTTCAGAAAGGGATTTCACCATAGCTTTAGTCTGTCTGTATCGCAGCCATATGCCGGGAACCCGGACCAATGTACATAAAGTGATTAGCTATGGGCAACTTTTTTTCATACTGATTCAGGGAGAGCTAACTTTCATTTTTGTAGGCTGTTTATCAATCGACTTCTGAACGGTATTACATCTTTTGTTTCTTCCTTCTATTGTCACTGAAAATTAATTTACCAAACCCTTTTTTAAAATTACAACTACACGTTCTCTGGATTTTTGGAGTAATTGACTGTTTCATGTTAGGAAATTATGTTCGCAAGATGCACCGAACGCTTGAAACGAATGGGTAACTTGGGGAATACGACCCTACAAAATGAAACCTGGTCATCACGGCCCGTCAAGGTCGAATTTGACTTTTGCAATGTTTCTTAAACATTGATTCATATATCCTTTACTAAATCCCAGCAAGGCATGTGCAAAAAACCGCATGGATATTGCGCCTTTGAATCCTTTTCAAGTCTGTCTCAAGAGGCCATCTAATATATATAGACGATCGTGACTGACTGACTGACGCTAATTCTAACAATGTTCTAGAGAAGTTAGAAATCTGAAACTTGGAACACATGTACCTACTGGGATGCAGAGTTCAGACAAAATCCGACTTTGGAGGTATATGCCCTGGGGGTACACATTTTGGGGGAGAAGTTTTTAAAGATATATATAGTGACGGATTTGGATGGCATCGAGAGGCTTCATTAGATGCCCTGGGTTCGGTGGTGTAGTGGTAGCACACCTAACCGGAAATCAGGAGGTCCGAGTTCCATTCCCCGCCGTTCCTTGCTTCTCTTTTCATCTTCTCATGCCTTCCAACTCCTGTTACTCATTCCCCCTCCGTAACAATGTTTTTGCTCGAGTTAAATGAAGAGACCCAGAAAGCTGAAACTTGGCTAGGACGTGCCTATCGAGATGATGAGTTCGGGAAAAATGTAAAATTTAAGATCCATGGCCTGTGGGGGCATATTTCGGGGGTCAACGTATTCACGTAATTTTTTTTTTGNAGGGAAACCCCTATCGCCTGTATGCAAATGTTCAGCGAGTTCCTCTTCTTAAGGTTAAAGTGAGCACCGTCGTTTTCATTTAACAGGTTAACCGCCACGAAGCGCACCAGTGCGCCTCACTGAATGGGAAAATCAATAAGTCAGCACTCCCGTAGCGGTCAACATGTGATGAACGCCACGGTAGAATAGGAGAAGATTTTGAGCGTGGCTGGGATGCGGATCGGCACAATAGGACCGATCAGACCCATGCATCGGGCATGAAGCGAGATTGATAGTCTAGTTTCCGGTCGGGTGGGAGAGAATGCGTCATTTGGGACCTCGAGTTCTCAAGCTAGAAGGACAAAGCAGGCTTTTGACTTCGGTAATCAAGTTTCAGGTCGAGTCTGGGTCATGACTCGTGACGTGTGAGCACTTCTCCGGAAAGCGTTTGGTATCGTGCTATTCTGATCGGCTGGAAAGTGGTCGATTGGTCGAAAGCAGCGTCGCCGAAAACCCGAAAGGTCGATTTATCAAATGGACTAAACCCGAAATATCGAATAAATTTGTCGAATTTATGTTTCGCCGAAGTAAACTATTTTCGATGATGGCTGATTTTCATCGAAACATCAACATGTAGGGAAAATAGCAATTTTTGAATCATTGGTTTCATCGCAAACGTCAAGGTCGAATAGTCAAATATGAAAGACACCGGTACGTTGCATTCATAAAAAAAAGAAACATTAGAGGAAAGCCCTCCCAAAAAAGGCATTTTTGGATGGACCTGGATGGACCGTGCCGCTATGGTGAAATCCCTTTCTGAAGTACTCTTCAGAAAGGGATTTCACCATAGCTTTAGTCTGTCTGTATCGCAGCCATATGCCGGGAACCCGGACCAATGCACATAAAGTGATTAGCTATGGGCAACTTTTTTTCATACTGATTCTGGGAGAGCTAACTTTCGTTTTTGTAGGCTGTTTATCAATCGACTTCGGACCGGTATTACATCTTTTGTTTCTTCCTTCTATTGTCACTGAAAATTAATTTACCAAACCCTTTTTTAAAATTACAACTACACCATCTCCGCATTTCGGCCCTTTGTGATTCAGAGCTGTCACACCCACAAACGCAATTGTCACTCGGCCTAGGTGGGGTAAGGATCGTGCACGCTATATGTGTAACCTCCGGTTTGAAAAAGAACCCAATAATTCCAATGATCGGATGCTCGTAACGATATTCCTTAAAACCGTCATTCGATTAAATGGAAGTAATTGACTGTTTCATGTTAGGAAATTATGTTCGCAAGATGCACCGAACGCTTGAAACGAATGGGTAACTTGGGGAATACGACCCTACAAAATGAAACCTGGTCATCACGGCCCGTCAAGGTCGAATTTGACTTTTGCAATGTTTCTTAAACATTGATTCATATATCCTTTACTAAATCCCAGCAAGGCATGTGCAAAAAACCGCATGGATATTGCGCCTTTGAATCCTTTTCAAGTTGGTCTCAAGAGGCCATCTAATATATATAGACGATCGTGACTGAATGACTGACGCAAATTCTAACAATGTTCTAGAGAAGTTAGAAATCTGAAACTTAGAACACATGTACCTACTGGGATGCAGAGTTCAGAAAAAATCCGACTTTGGAGGTATATGCCCTGGGGGTACACATTTTGGGGGAGAAGTTTTTAAAGATATATATAGTGACGGATTTGGATGGCATCGAGAGGCTTCATTAGATGCCCTGGGTTCGGTGGTGTAGTGGTAGCACACCTAACCGGAAATCAGGAGGTCCGAGTTCCATTCCCCGCCGTTCCTTGCTTCTCTTTTCATCTTCTCATGCCTTCCAACTCCTGTTACTCATTCCCCCTCCGTAACAATGTTTTTGCTCGAGTTAAATGAAGAGACCCAGAAAGCTGAAACTTGGCTAGGACGTGCCTATCGAGATGATGAGTTCGGGAAAAATGTAAAATTTAAGATCCATGGCCTGTGGGGGCATATTTCGGGGGTCAACGTATTCACGTAATTTTTTTTTTGCCCTGGCGTATTAAGCTGTTGTGGAAAAAAGGAAAATTGGCACATAACTACCTATTGGGATGCTGCGGGCAGAAAATTTCAGACATTGGAAGTAAATACTCCGGGGGGGGGGGCAAATCTCAAAGGGAAATGTTTTCAAATAATTTTTTTGCATCAGTTAAACTGATGAAACTTTGCATGAACGTGACTACTGAGACAAGGAGTCAAAGGAAAATGTTAAGTCTCTATACATCCCCTGTGGAATTTTTCCCAATGACATTTCCGTCTGCTACAAAATTCTGCCAGAATCACTCAGCAATGGTGCGCTACTGGAGAATTTCCATTATTATGTTTGTAGTCCGTTCTGTGATGAACTTTTTCCCTTGAAATTTTCCCAATTACACCCATAGAAAGCTATCATGTTCGTTGGTGTAGTTACCGTTCGGTGATACCATGCTACCAGACAAAAGCATATTGTGAAGATAATGAAAATGTAAACTGAATGAAAACCACATTTATTTTACTTGTGCCAAAAGGGTCCTTTGGGACCGAATGGGTTCTGCACGAAAGGCATTACACCGTTTCTCTTTTATCTCCTCACTGAGTTCCAACTTTATTGTCTGGAAATCGTAATATTCTTTGATAGCCAGCTATAAACTCTAACAGCTTCTAATAAATGCAAGAGATTCTCTATTCATGAAATGAACGGATGTTCTCGTATGGATCAACAGATGAAATCCAGGGTATGTTTGCATCTGCAGGTGAAGGAAAGCACCACTATCCGCAATGCCGCGTGACGGAGAGGGGAACAAGAACATATTGGGACGGTGAGCATGACAGAGACTGGAAAAGAGTGCCTGCCGTGGTATCCGGAACCGTTTCCTTACACCCCTATCGTTGAGAATGAAGCCTTGTATATGGATAGGAATGATACCTTGCATATGGATGGGGATGATATAATTGAACAAGATACGTATGGGCAACATACATTGGGACAAAGCTTGAATTTTGACAAAAATTAATGTCGGAACCCGAGGTACAAGGAAAAGCCCTGGTGCTACGTCTTCGACCAAAATATTAAATGGGAATACTGTGATATCCCGTTCTGCGAAGACAGAAGTAAGAGATTACTGTTCCTCAAAATTAGCATGGTATAAATAACTTTCAAAATACAAGCAAGTTTGCGCTTGGGTTGCAGGAATTTTACTTTTTAGATTTGTCCTTGAATTTGTCCCACATGTTATGATCCTTTCCTGGTGGTTTTCAGAGGAAAGAGACAATCCTAAAGAAAGATGAAATATCTTTAAAAAAAAAAAAAAATTTTTCAAAAGCTTTTCTTTCTTCAACCCCTAATCCCACTCCAACTCTACCCTCAACTTAACCTCCCCCCTTCTTACTACGGAACTCAAAAGCTAGAACTAAACCAAGACTTAACCGATGTATTGTCTTCAGATTAGGCCAAGACCGTCTTTTTTTCTTTCAAAATGAACTGAATCCTTAACTTACAAGAGAATAAGGCCTAAATGGGTTAATCCGTAGTCTTCATGACATATCGTCGAGGACGTGCAACTTCAAGTCCGTTGCAGGCCTGTTCAGTGTCTCGTGATCCTTTCAGAAGAGTACGTGTAACGTTAGACCGATAAGAGGCCTGATTCGAGCTGCATTGACCATTTCGGCGCGGACAAGAACCGTTAGGCCTATTTGGAGTACAGAGAATCACCTCGACGAGTTCTGAGGTGAGAATGGGAAGCATAAAGTGCAACCAGGGCGCCATCCTGTTAATTAAGGGATGTCCGAATGAGCTATCTCCATATCCAACCAAATCAATCGGCCACTACATTCTATGGTTTCAATCTCAGCTCAACTCATGAACTCTACACAAAATTGTATTAAGAATTAAGAATAAGATCGAAGTATCGACCACAGAAGTCATGAACTTGACATAACTATGCCACGATATCTGGCAACACTGGAGGACGGGGCAGCCCCTACGAAGAAACACCCCCGATGACATGCTGTCACATGTGAGAAGCATGGTATGTACGATGTGATTTTCCATCTTACACCCTGTGATTATTTGTCGCACCCCCTAGTCGTGGAAGATATGCGATTTGCCATGTCCATCTCACATCTCATTGCACCCTATGTCATACCAATATCTCATCGGTTTGATGTACGGTTAAGTAACCGAACAGGCACTAGAAATCGAATCTAATATGTGCTGCCTTTCTTATCAGAATTAGAAGGAGTCTATGATGTTTCTGCTGGGAAAATCATTAAATTTTGGAATTCGTTTTCAATACCACCCATGAAATTCCTTGATAGCAGTTCATATTACTCTAGGAACGTTCATTGCAATATCCTCCACCCTTCATTTGTCTAAAATATTAATTACCGTTACCGATATCTGTGAAATAATGAGAAACCTATAGTGAGATCTAATTGGTCTAAATAGTGAGATCTAATTGCATGGAGCGCACTATGACAGTATGAGCCATTCCACCGAGCCTAAATGAACTACAGCTAAGTTCGTTTTTATGGCAAAATGTTGCACTGCAAGCAACAAAAGGGACACTTTCCATCTCCTATAATTCACCATCTTTCATTTGCTTGGTCTCTTTTCTCCGAAAATTCCTCAGGAGAAGCGACCCGTGGTGTGATGTGAGGAGCACCGGGATCTTCTTTTTTCGATTGGATATCCGAATTAAAACGCCGTTAAATGTTTATAACTAGGTTGGATATCCAACTGATGGCTTCTGGGAAAGCATTGTGGATTTCTGTGATCGCAACTGGTCCTTTTGAACAGGAAAGGTTGAGTTGGTCCTTGGTCTCTTGACTGGAACCAGAGTCGCAGCTCGGAACTTCTTTCATTTTCGATTGCGGGGGTGGCAATTGCATCGGCCGTAGGATGTTCGGAGTCTGCTTAGGGAAGTCCGGGTCTTGCGCGGTAGGGCGAAGCAAGGTGGTCCCGCGGATGGGTCCGAGATTACGTATTGGTTCGGTAGGCTCGCACTTGACAACTATTTCATACGATTATCTTCTCATTCTCATCTTATTCTTATTATTATCGGCAATTTTAGTACAAATTCGATGACCCGAGCAGGTGGGTCTTCCTGTCAACTATGTTTCCTGGAAGAATTTCGCTGATCCACCTGAAAATATAAGAACAATCGCCCATAAAGTGAGACTCTGCATTTTCTCCCTCAACAGCTCCAGCGGAGTGCAAGTTCACCGAGTGCGGTGCGGACTATGCAGGAACCATGAACGTCACACAATCTGGGATCGCATGTGAAGGGTGGGGCGACATCAAAAGAAGGGAGGGAGAGACCTTCCCGGAGTATAAATACATTGGCTTGGAGTCTGAAAGTGGTCATAATTTCTGTCGAGGAAAGTGTATAGGGACTTACATCAACCCCGAGGAACGAGTTACCAGGTGGAGAAAAATGGGTCCCTCCTGCTACAGAGGTGGAGAATTGTTATTTTGTGACGTTCCTTTCTGCCCCTTGAAATTGCGACCAAAAGGTTAATCCTCCAGAGTAAGAGAAGGAAGAGGCGATGAATATTTTCCATGTCATTTGTGTGACAGGAACTGAGAGAGGGTTTTCAAATTTTGTGGAACTAGCATATGATAACAAACTGTTTAAGACCTGAATAGTGATCAGTGTGATCGTGGACCATCGTGCTTAATCATTCAACATTTATTTCACAAATCATCGTCATCGTCATTCGTTTCAGAAGGATCCGTTCGTTCTCCCATCGCTTTTGCTGTGGCTTATGTTATAAATGGTGGCCATATCTGTCACACCGGGTCGATTTCCTATGTTCTTCGGTCGTAAATACTGGATTTCATGTGACATATAGAAATGTTTCAGAGATCACATGACATCAGGTTCACTCAGATCCCATGGGATGTTTGGACTTCATGTTTGATAACGCATGTGAAACTGCAGTAGCTTCGGATGAATCGGGAAAGGCGTAATGCGCACTGTTCAGTGACCTCCCTCCCTCCTCACTGCCCTGCTCCCACAATCGCTGTGGCCTACGGTCGCATGCACGCACCTGCTCCTGCCCCCCCCCCATCCCCGGCCGTCAGTCTCACTGGCTCCCTGTTCTGGCTTTTTGTCTGTGGAAACAGCAGCCTCCGCAGTAGCGGTGGCAGACAAGGAGTCAAATGGATTTTTGTAACTGATACATTTTGAAAAAATGACAACTTATTGGCTTCCACCTGTCAAGTCACGTAAATAGAAACCTTCCGCAGCTTCTTGTCAGAACATATTGTTACGGTTCCGGGCGTTCTCTTCTACCGGTGGTGGAAATCACAACACAATAGGTCAGGGCTGATACAAGGCAGGTTTTATTGGAAAATGACAGATTGGAAAATGGGAGATCCTGAGATATTACGAAATGGATAAATGGATCGGGGACGCCTACTCCCGAGGGATAAGAAGGTTCAGGGAATCGGGAGCGTCTACTCCCGAGGGATAAGAAGGTTCAGGGGATCGGGACGGGAAGGATAAGGACGGCAGGAATGTCTAATCCCGCAGGGACGAGAAGGATGAGGACGAAGGGAGTGTCTAATCCCGCAGGGTAAAGCGAGTTGCTGCTTATCGCCCGTAGACGATCAGCAAAAAGAATATAAGATAAGGGCTGTAATCAACTCTCTGCTCTCTCTTCCACTCTTAGAATTTTTTTTTTTTTTTTTTTAATAATAAAAGGAGCTAATGGTATGGTGGGCCCCGCTTTCAGTGGTGGACCGCCACATGACTCCCGCCCACCACGGTGAGATCCTCCCAACACCAGGGCTGGCAGAGTGCAATACCCTGGAGAAGCTGTTGTGAACGCCATGGGAAGGTGACCCATGACTCAGGCGTGAGGACGAGTGTGCAGGCACGCTCGCCACCACGCCTGGATCTCTCCCGTTATTACTTTTAGCTGTTAATTCTATATTCCTTTTTTG
>CAJPEV010003237.1:0-19310 GCA_905338385.1 Darwinula stevensoni | reverse complement strand
CCCCCCCCCCCCCCCCCCCCCCCCCCCCCCCCCCCCCGGCCGTCAGTCTCACTGGCTCCCTGTTCTGGCTTTTTGTCTGTGGAAACAGCAGCCTCCGGAGTAGCGGTGGCAGACAAGGAGTCAAATGGATTTTTGTAACTGATACATTTTGAAAAAATGACAACTCATTGGCTTCCACCTGTCAAGTCACGTAAATAGAAACCTTCCGCAGCTTCTTGTCAGAACATATTAAAATATTTACAGGTGGTAGGTAAGCCAGCTGGAAACCAAAGGAAGCGAAATGTTCCGTTGTCGTGGATGGAATCTCCAAGTTTTTCAAGGGCTACCACCCACCCCACTTTTGCGAACTTTCCTGATTCGTCCGATAAAATGGCAATAATGCTTCCTCTTGCAGCTCGCAAAATCGGTAATTGTCAATGACATCGACACCTACAATCGGATATGGTTGAATTATTTTTTTGTTCAAGATTCGAACGATTTTCTTTCCTTCCAGCACGACGTAACGAGCGAAGTCAGTTCGCTAATGTTCCGGAACCCAATATCCATGAACAATGAAGGTCCATCCTCCATATGACACTTACGATCCTTCAAGTAAAACACTCAGACGTTGAAGGAGTTAATTGGAATCCATGTAACGGTCCCTGTTGAGGAAGCAAAATACTTCTGAATCACTTTTGCTTCATATCTGATCGAAATCTGAAGGAAACAAGATATCACGACAGTTCAGCCGACACGGCACGAGATGACTGGTCTGGCCGAAGGGGCTCTTCTGTCTAGGGAGGGACACGGAGAAGCAGCCTTCAGTGAACCGCTCTATGGAAGACTTCTTTCCCTTCGGGCCACATTTTACCTTTGCCACTTCTTACTATTTTTTTACTCTTGACCAAACACTAGAGGGAAGGACATACTTGCATATCAGAACTTTTTCTAAGTTAGAGTCAGGCAGAAGACCTGTGTCTCACGGCTATTCTCATTTCTATTCGGATTCGATTGTATTTTGATCAAGAGGAAAGCTTCCTCCGCAGGACCGTAATACTTCGTCGCGAAATGAATCTTTTTTCTATGTCGAACAATATTAATAGGATCAAAATGATAGATATCGGTCGCTTGAAACTGAATAACTCGTATATTGCTGGGAATGGAATTGCAGCTGTAATGCATGCGTTCGTCTTTCATATCTTGGTGCGTCCTTCAAAAATGTTGCGACCATCTCATTGGCAATTATTTGGTCTTTTGCACTTGATGCTAAAATTCAACAGATTCAAACAATGCCACATTAAAAAAATGAGGTGCCGTAATTCTGGTCTTTTTTTAATGAATTTTTTTTTTCGAATTTTAGAGAACCTCGGTGCGCGAGAGTCGCCAACGAAGTACGTCTCCTCGCTCCGCAGATTTCCTTCCCTGGAAGGTTGGCAGAAGCGTGAGAAGCCGAGCACGTGCGAGATAATCAGTTTGCCCCGCCTCACGTCACGCGTGCACGCGCCCTGAGAACTCGGGCCGGCGAGGCAGTCCGCCGAGTCGCACGAGTCAGTACGAAGATAAACGTTTCTCTCCTGGGCAGTTCCTTTTCGCGACCATGGTAAGCTCTCGTCTTTCGTCGTTGGTCCTTTTTTCAGGATACCGTGAACTCTCGACGATCGATGCAGAAGCGGGGGAAACAATAACCGATCCAGTGGTGACTCGTTTCAACGTAGCATTGATGGAAGCACGAAATACAAAATACGTGTTTGTCTTTCCTGCCCTCATGTAGCAGGTGTTGCTATCTTACATATTACAACCATGGTTCGTCAATGGACCACGGAGACCTCCAGGCTTCGTCTTCCCATCCACGATTCACAACTGCATTCGACTGTCCGCATGATTCCGCTTATTTTCCATCTATTTCGAATGAATCCAAAGGCTCTGAGAGATCACTTTCGGTTGTTTCTCGATGAATGCTTCCAAGTTGTATGGGAAATTGCCTCCTATGGATTTTTGAGAACGCTGGACCTCCCTTCGATCGTCATCCGAGTCGCCACTGCAGGATATATTCCTGTTCGAAGAAATTCCGCACAAACGATCCTCCAGTCGATTTGAAGTCTTGCCTGCGAAACTGCCACGAAGAGAGATTTTCGGAAGCAACGTTCCGTCCAGTATATTCCTGTGTGGATGACGTCACATAAATGACGTCATCCACACTTCCATCTAGCCACCATTCCCTGGAGCCCTCGCTTATCTTCTCGTCCCCATCTCCTTGATGCTGCTCGCCCGGGCCGGAATCAGCGGAAGCCAAGAGCCGTGCGGAGGCGACATCACGGAGTCGGCAGGGATCATCTACTCCCCGGGCTACCCCGACGGATACCCGGCCAACGTCACCTGCGCCTGGACCTTTCGCGTGAGTCTCGAGAAAACACATTTCTGCTTGTTGGTTTCGGGTGCATGCGCGTAAGAGGACAAAAAATGCGAATCTTCGTTCATATTTTGTATATCTGATATTTAGAATTTTCGGGGATCTAACCACGGAATCAAGAAAACGCTTACATGGTTTCATTCTCATCCGCAGAGCGGTTGGAGGAAGATCCATCTGTTCATCGAAGAGTTCAACGTCGAGTGGTCTATTATTGACTGCTACGGAGCGATGGAATTCGTCTCATTGAGTCACCCAACGGGTTCCACGACCAGATTTTGCGGGGAAATCCCGCCAGGTCCCATCGGCCATCTACTAGACGGAATCGGTCTCATGCAATTCGTCTCGAACGACAAGAACAACGAACGACATCGGTTCAAGATACTCTACATGATGGAGTCCCGCTGCCCCTCCGGCTACTTCGGTCGAGACGGGACAAACAGCTGCTATTTTTTCTCGGACGAGAAATTGTCCTTCGCAGAGGCAGCAGAGCAATGCACTCTCGCTAGTATCCATTCTCGAGAAGAACAGGAATTCGTGCAAAGCCATGCACGGTCCACGTTTTGGATCGGGGCGAGGACCACAGCGCCGCTCGGTGAGTCCATCTGGAACTTCGAGTTCATGGACGGCAGCCCGACGGATTACCAGGAATTCTGGGAGGAAGGAGACGTCGAGATGCTGACGTGCGGAGCTGGATGCGGGATCCTCGTCGTCGCGGATCGGTGGAAGAACCGGAAATGCGAGAGGGAAGAGAAGCCATTCGTCTGCGAATCCTCCGATACTCCCAGCGCGGGGCCGTTTCAGTGCTTCGAGTATGTGAATGGACGGAGGTGCTTCTTCCTTCCTCAAGAACAAGGAGATTGGATTCGGCGAGACTTTGACGGAGCCAGGGAGCATTGCAGAACCTACCCCGACGGAGACTTGATCGCGATCGGAGGGAACGAGCAGAAGCAGGTGGACCTGGCCAAGACGTTCGAGACGGTCTTCGACGAATTTTCGGTGGAGTACGATGAAGTGTGGATCGGGTTGAGGAAAGCGGATGGAGTATGGAAGTGGGTGGATGGGAGCTTGCTCGAATTGGATCGATGGGAAGAGGAATATCCAACGGAAGATTTCGGGAAGGATTGTGGGGTCATGACAGTATCTTCTTGGAAAGACAGCAATCCACAGAACCAGCATTACTATGTTTGTAAAACGACATTCCCAGTCTAATGAAATAAAGAGCAAGTGATTCTCAGGCACAGGGGGCATGGTGTCGGGATTCCAAGTGGAATCCCCAATTTTTCTGACTTTGACCCAAGGGCTCCCTACTTACTAAATGCATGGTTTTCCCTAGTAGCAAGAAGAGTTTGGAGCCCAAGTTCCAAGGAAGGATTCCAGGTTCTACAGTCACAGAGAGGGACCCTAGCCATCGAGAATCCATTGCATTTGTAGACTATTAGGAATGGATTTGTTTTATCTTCATATTTCCTTCTTTGAGCATGGAGCCTTGCCTAGCGTCGATCATGTCGATGTGAAGCCGAAAGTATTATTATATAATAGGAAGCATCGGGCAAACTTGGCAAATATAGAAATCTACCAGCATATTTGGCATTTGTTCCCACATTAACAATAATGTTTATATTTTCATATATAAAACAAACAGAATCATGTGCACGGTAGACATGAATACCAGACAGTTACCTTGATATTACCTCAGATCCCAATGAGGTTTTTTTCGTCCTGGTAAAGGCGCAAAATGTCACACAACTTGACTCGAGTTCATGTGCCAGTGAAAAATGGCATAAAAATCAATTTCTAGCACTTTTAATTGCTTATACATGTGCATGCAACTCGTAGGTAGTGGGATATTTTGAGAAATACCTTGGAATCCCCACAATCACTCAGCATTTGGTCCTGCAAATGGAGGCATTGGAACTCCCACAAATCGTGATCTGCTCCGATCGGGATACGGTCATCACTTCCTTCTTGGGTTTCTTCGACGGGGAAGGACGTGGAGTGCACAATTTTATCGAGAGGCCACAAGATTCATTATATTGTATATGGCTTTTAGGGATTCCATAATGAGAGCAAAAGAAGACTCGAATCACTTTCCTGTCGATTCTATCATTTCTGTAATTCGTCTCATTATCACTTTCGCTAATTTAGCAAATGAATTATGATGTTCACCATCGCGCAGAGGCTGCTACTGTGAAGTTCTACGTTCGCTTATGGAACCACATTTCACATCATTATATTTCACATTGTATTGTAAAACTCCAAGTGGTCGCTTGGGCAAAGGCAAAGCCCGACCGATAATGACGTTTCAACTGACAATGTCGTGTTCAAGGAAGTGTTATAGATTATACAATCTAATTAGCTTCATTAATCAGTTTTGACACCAAATTTTGTGTTCTTGACTTTAATTTTCAATTATACCCTTGCTGCTTCTTCTTCTAATCGGGCAAGTACTAGGGGTGTTCCAAAAGTTTCCGGAAAATATTTCTTAAAAAATAACTAGAGGTCGTAGAGGTTGGAACTTTTAACCAAATACGCCCGATGGTATAGAAACATGTTTCCATCAGTCACAAATCATTTATGTGATTGCCTTCATGGTCTTCATATGGAAAAAGAGGAGCTCATTTTCCTTTCAAACTTTTCACACTTTCAAACTATTCGAGGATAGTTTCAACAGTTTTAGCGCTTGGTTTGAACCGAACTGCTTCATACATTTATGTAAACTTTGTTAAATTTCCGCCCACTAGACGGCCAGCGTAGCTGTTGCAGGCCACTAGTTTTCACTTTTTTGTGTTCGTATTCCGCGAATTGGAAAACATGATATGCTTTTAGATTCTCCTTTTTATTTTTTGCATCATTGCATTCCATATGGACTAGGGGTTTCTAAGAAACCTTTATACGTCTTATTATATCCCACTTCATGAGTAAAAAATATATTGATAATTAACTAATAATACATTAATATGGAATGCATGAATTTTACAGGAAAATGGCAGCCAATTGAAGTACACGGAATAAGTTCTCGCCTTTAATTCTGCCTCGAGAATAATGCTGTCAATAGCAAACAGGCCTTGAATAATGAAGCAATTGATAATCTCATAACCCCAACCATTTCCATCCAAGATCATGGGGCATTTGGATAGAGAAAAGACAAACCAATTTATCGAAAGATTTTCGGAAAATAGGGCTAAAAAAATTCATGAGATTGAGGTCCTGGCACACTCAATATTCCTCTTTGAGTTTGGATATCGGGTGTCCTTGCATATATTTGCTCAAGGAATTCTTACAGTTTAGCAATAAGAGACACAATAAGAGTGAAAAACTCCAAGGGAACATTTCGGGGAAGTTTTACACCATTTGAATGTGCGAGAATCGTAATCGAAGGCTCGTACATAGTGAGTTTGTTAACACAAGGAGCAAACTAACTCGCTCATGAAGTATATTTCACATATGCAAAATTTTAGATCCATGCCCTGGGGGCATATTTTTGTGAGCCGACGTTTTCAAGTATTTTTTGTCCTAGCATATTACGCTAGTGTGGAAAGATGAACCTTCGTTCATAACTACCTATTGGGATGCTGCAGACTTTTGGAAGTAAATGCCCTGGGGGCACACATTTCAAAGGGACATGTTTTCTCCTACTATTTTTTGCATCAGTTAAGCTGATCAAAATGGAAAGCTGGAACTTTGCATGAATGTGACAACTGAGAAGAGGAATTAAATGAAAATGTTAAGTCTCTATACATCCCTTCGGGAATTTTTCGAGGTAAGATGTTTTGAAAAAAAAATTGTCGTGGCGAATTGGACAGAAAAAGAAAGGTGAAACTTAGCAAACGTATAAGTGACATGATATTATTGAGCTAAGGGAGTATTCAACTTTCATGGTGCATCCCCTCTGGGCATCGTTTCGTGAGTTCATAGTAAGTGAAATCGTTGGGAAATATGGAGGATGATTTCTGTGAAAAATAAATAGATATTTTTACCAATGATAGTGTTTGTGAGTGGCGGCATGGTCGAGCTGCCCTATAACATGGTATCGCCTGTTATAAATTGATGAAGATTTGTCCTGAGGAAAGAGCTGGGGGAAAGCGAGGGGGGGGGGGCACCCAGAGTGGAAATCTCTCGAGAGTTGACTATGTGCGAAAAAAAATGGAAAAAGTGTGTATTTAGCTTCGGAGAGTTGAGGGCTGGTGGATGCCCCGATAGTTCCGATGAACTCCGTTTAGCCAGATATACAGTATGTGCTGCTCGTCTAGGAATTTTTGAAGGATGCATGCCACTCGACATGTGTTGGCATTTTTCTGGCCCACTCCATATGTTAAATGAGAAGTTTTCCGAAGAGCGACAGGAACGCCGAGCGAGTGAGCGGTTTCTCATCGATTTCGGCAGAATGCAGTTCAAAGTGCTTTTGTGCACACGCATAATCTTATCCTATTCTCACATTACATAAATGCGTACACCACATGTGACTTTTCTATCACTGCGTGCCCAGATAAAAAGGAAAAACAGGAGTGATGAGTTCCACTGTAGTGCCTATTACCTTTCTTCAACCTCCTCCTGTAGCAAAAATGCAACCTCCACATATTCCTCTCTGACAGCATCAACAGTCTTCAAATTTGCTGGAGCTAGTTTGTTTTGAGAGAGGAAGAAGTATGCAAAATTTAGTTCTTGTTGACATCGTCCGAGTGGAATACGAGACGGTTGAATTTTGTCGCCCGAAGGGGTTGAATAAAGGTAATTAGGCGCATCCGCGCCCACTGATATTGATACGTAGATGACGAAAAGTGGCCCTTTGGTTGTTTATGATGCATTATTTTGCCAATAAAAGTGAAATTAATTGTCGTTTTATTAGGCTTGCGCTGGTACGGTGCCTAAATCTCCCCAGATTCAAGACTACTACAACCTTCGTATCGGCGTCTGAATCTTCCGTTTCTTAATGCATGAGACACATTCGTGCTGAATTAATGAGTTAAGCTGAGAATGGAGCGGTGCTTAGCGGAGATTGATCACTGTGGTGGGATATCGAAATATATCATACGGATATCCCTGATGGCGAGCACCATCGATTCCATGCTTCTTGGAGGCATTCCCTCAGTAGACCTATATGACGTTGTTCGAGGAACTCCTATCGTTTATGAGTTCCGTAGAGAAGGGTGGGTGGGGTTGAAGAATGAGAATGTCATTGGAAAATATGTTTTCCCATCACTTCATACCTATTTGTCAGCGTCTTTTTGGAGGTCAATCTTGTATGCTTCAGCAGGGCTCATTCTCTAAGTCACATGTCTTGATTTTCAAAAGGTTGCATTGCCTGCCATAGTGCACCTTGCATTGCTTGAATCAATTCAAGCTCATGCTGGAAGAGGAGTTGAACCGCGTTCGTCCAGTTTAATTGAGTAGCAGACTGAAAGACTGTAGCTTCCAGTCAAGAATATAAGGGAAATATCGAAGATATATTGTGAATAGTTACAGTGAATATTTGTGTGTCCTTTGAGGTTCAGTTGATTGATAGGAAATTATTATTACTGGAAATACAAGACTCGGTTTGGAGTCCTGGTATCACAGGGCAATATTGTACGCTAACCCTATTATGAAACAGTCCCCAACCAGAGTGCGATGACGAACATTCCAATAGACAGGCCATCTCACCTTGCTCCTCTCGAAGACATATCAAATTAAATGCAGGCATTTCCTTGCCTTTCTGGTCACCTGAACCTCCATCGCTTACCAACAAGAGAATCACATTCGTTCTTCCTAGTCGTTCGATCTTCTAGTTTTTTCATGCTCCAACTAGTCTGCATTCCATTTCTTCACTCTGTCATCACTTTCAACTTGACGTGCTTTCTGCATCTCGTTCGTTTGTCTTTTATAATTCCGCTGTTGGGATACCATCCCAAAATTAATGTTTCATCACTGAATGAACGTACGAACTGAATGAATGTCTGACACGGAAAGATTAACATAATCCGTTTTTAGAATGCATAGGTATTCCTTACATCCTTCATAGGTATTCCTTACTTCGCCAGTTCTTTTGAACTGGCGAAGTAAGGAATACCTATGAAGTGGCACCAAGCTTGTGGCACCTGATAATATTATCCATGTTTACGTCTCAAATAAGAGTTTGAAATTGGAATTGCAGCAGGTGATGAAATTTTGAGGAATTGGAAAGGGACTCGTCACGAGAATGACTTCTGCAGTCGTCGAGGCGAGGTCTGTTGAAACATTTTCTCTTTTCCTTGGACGAGATCAGCACTCTACAGAAAAAGCAAGAGTTTTTGGTGAGTAACTTGATTTTAAATAATCCACTTCCACGGAAATCTTTCATATTGATTTTTCAATTTCATTTACGAAGAATACGTTGAAACCTGGATAGACATGATATTCAGTGTGAAAATATTCCCGATATGATGTATTGAACCCTTCTTCCCCTAGCTTCGGTGAAAGGCCATTACAACATCAGCACCTAATATCTGCCTCTCGTTCCATTGCAATAGTTTATTACTTGTGGGGCTTTGGAGCCCGTTATCTGGCAGTAACAAGGAAAAAGACAAAAGTTTCAACCTGTAATTCATTGGGGAAATTACAGCATCTGGCTTAATGTAGTGCAATTAGATGGTAACAAAATGACAAGGAAAGAAGGTTCACCTTCATGCCTGCTTCTTATGATGTGAATGAAATTTATTCATTTATTAATGAGAATTGAAAGTACAACTGGAGTCTTTAGGTTTAAAAATTTGCATTTGCCTACCTACATACATGAAAGCAAAATGGACCAAGCTAAATCAAACAGTGAAACACTTATATGGCTTCTGAGTGCCAAAAATATAATGTTAAACGCGTGTCACTTCACACCTATCTCAAGGAAAAAAACTAGAATAACCATGATCGACCACAAAAAGCCTAGGAACCTTATCGCCAGTTCCAGTAGTGCACTTTAGGAAAGTGTTTTCATACCTGGTCTCTATGTTTCATGTTCTTTTAATCATAAAAAGCCTTGCAGGAGCAATCGAGCGGCAGCGAGGCAATTAATGTGGGAACTAATAATTATTATATTTCATTATTTTACTCATGTGACTTAAATGCAGGTCTCTATTAATTGGTTAGATTATGTTTTGTGATTCCATCTGATGATGGTTATGATGTAAGTCCCTACATTACAGTAAGCAATATTATGTTCATCAACAAATTAAACTTCTCTCACCTCCTCCATCCAGAATGCAGGGAGTTCCATTGCGGGGAAGTTCTCGAATGTTCGGTAACCATCAATCGATCGCACTTTGATGCTGGTCTGTAGCCTCCTCCTTGCTTCCAATATGAAGCCGGCACTCTGAAACATAATTTTGAAAACGCAAAGCACAGGTAAATTGAGTCAGCTCCTTTCAACTCTTTAATCTTGTAGCATCATTCGAACCGGTTCAACGACGATAAAAGTCTCGTGAGAATCCTTGTTGGGTGAAATTCCATGGATGAGGGATGCATTGAATCCAGTTTCTCCTGCGCCTTCCGGTACGTAGAAATGAGGAGAGGACATGATCACGGGTTTTCCTGGACATAGTTTAAAGGCTACGTGTCTAAATGTCGACATGGCAATCTTCAGTGCTCATGCTGAAGCATCCAGCAGTTGCACAGTTACCATAGACGCTTGCAGAGACGTCAAGGAGTCCAGCTCCGAGGCATTCGCCGTTCACACAGAAGCATTCGTTCTCCGGACGAACATCTGTTGACGCGACAGCATCGGGGTGAATAACGAACCGATATCCTAGGTGACCCCCGACTTCCACGTCTTTCTCATACTTGAAGTGAATGGACCTGGAAGAAAACCAAATCTTACTCTTCAATCTCTTGAAGATAGTTACATCAACATTATGTTACTTCGATGGATTTCTATGGGATGGGCTGGAATGTGAAGATATTCGTTGATAAGTAATAAGCATGCACAGCACAAAACTTGTCCTCAAAAAACCTCTGGCTAGCTGGTCTAGTCCCTTTCAGCAACACTGGATACTGGTCCTGTTGTCTGCTCCTCAAACACATGACACTAAACTTGCTCTTAGTGATGCGAGCCGAAAATGCCATTCTGCGTTTTTGATGCGATGAAATTCGAGTGTCTTTCAGCCACTGTCTTATTTGCTCTAATTCGAACGTTCCTCTTGAAAGAAATACTTATTGGTAGATCGGCTGAACTAATTGCAAACACTGCTGGAATAAGCATTTAAAAAAAACTAAGTTACCGCAGATACTTTGACCATGAATGCTCCAGGATTGAATGAATGTGGGTGGATGAACGGTGATGGTCAACGCGTTGAATTAATGTTGGTGTAACATAGATAAAACAGCAGTGATACATTCGATTAGATTCGGCGCCCCACCAAAGAAAATTTAAGTTTAAAGTTCAGTGTTAAGGGTCGCACAGATCCAGTTTCACAAATACACTTCAATTCATTAGTAAGGTAAGGTAGTAAGTAAGAAATTCATAAGTATTTCATAAGTAAGTAATTAGTAAGGCCATCAGTCAACAAGTATTCAAGTTGATCGATTAATTAGCTTAAGAATAGCTAAATATATATTACTTTTATTGACTCTCCTTTTTCTAATTTTACGTTTGTATTAAGACAATTCCACCATGTCAGATGCTCTCGAGAATTGTTCTTATTTTTCTTTTTTTTTGTTGCTGCCGTAGAATTTGGGCCAGTCGTAATTTCAACAACCTTCTAATCTGCCACAAATCGAGCATTTTCTTATTAGAAAATTTTCTGGAAGATTGGACTCAAGGGTGACGTTGAGTCAATGTTGATTCAACATCTAATATACTGTATATAGACGATCGTGACTGACTGACGCTAATTCTAACCATGTTCTAGAAAGTTTAGAAATCTGAAACTTAGTACACATGTACCTTTCGGGATGCATAGTTCAGGAAAAATCCCACTTTGGAGGTACATACCCTGGGGGTACAAATTTTGGGGAGAAACGTTTTCCTGAAATATATATTGTGACAGATGAGGATGGCATTCAGAGAGTCTCCTGGATGTGTTTTGTTCTGTGGTGTAGTAGTAGCATCTCTGACTGGCAATCAGAAGGTCCGGGTTCATTTCCCGGCCATTCTATGGCTTTCTATTGGCTTTTTTGCCTTCCATGTCCTGTTACTCATTCCCCCACCATAACATTATTTTTGCTTGAGTAAAACGGAGAGACATAGAAAGCTGAAACTTAGCATGGACTTGCCTACCGAGACGATGAGTTCAGGAAAAATGCAAATTTGTAGATCCATACCCTGGGGGCATGTGAGCCGACGTTTTCAAGTATTTTTTGTCCTGGCGTATTGAGCTAGTGTGGAAAGATGAATCTTGGTACATAACTACCTATTGGGATGCTGCAGAAAAAAAACCACGCTAGTAGAAGTATAAAGCTTCAACAGTGATGCATTCAATCCGCAGCAAATCAACGTTGAATCAATCGTATGCGCTACCTGGGTAGAGCTTTGGAAACAGGAACATTAGGAAACCCATAGTGTCTTTTCACTTATACGAGAAGCTACCATTTTTAAGATTGTGTTTTTGAGATATATTCCATGTTGGCCAACAATGATAATATTCAGATGCATATATCAGACAATTGGAATTTTCATCGATTTATCGTACTTGTTCTAAGAAACCAATTAGCGAGACATGTCTGCCATAAAATAATAACCTGAAATACAATTACATCCAGTAACGAGTACAACTTTTCCTGGTGTGTCAGTAGCAAAGGCTCGATTAAGAAAGGAGAGAGCTAGGTACTTCTTGAGGGAAAAAATCCATACCAAATCGAGCTTCGTGAACCAATTGATAGCTATGAATCTCCTCGATTATAATTATGAAGTTAGATTAATTTAAATGAATTTTCAGCCCGTATTAATTGAGTGAATTCCCAGATCGAACTAATATACCTTCTACAAATAAAATGAGGGATCGTAACCTGAACAAGTGAAGCACAAAAGTGTAGATAATGTCCTCTTTGTCGATGGACGGAGGGAAGACAGTACCATCAGTGCCATTGATGGCATTACATTCGTGGGAACCCCAAGGTTCATTAAATACGTAGGGTCGTCCATGCCATAGATGAATCCTTCCGAAATCTGAGGGATCCTCTTCTCCCGTTCCAACTAGATATGGCCCGTCCACAGTCTCATTCATCTGTTTACGTTGGGAAAGTCGAGGACGTGCAGATATTTCTGTCTCTTCTATCAAACAAGGAAATCTTCTGGGTCCACTCACTCTGTAGAATGCGAAGCGAAAGTCTCTCATATCCGGAGGAAGATGTGCATCCCAGATCTCTTCAGAATTCAACCCAAATGCATCGAGAACGGCAGTCAGGTTATCAAAGAATGGCATGTAGTAGCCTTCGAAAAGCAGTTCCTTCACAGTCTTTGTAACAAACGGTTGTCCTTCCTCGAATTTTTCCAATAATTTGGAAATGGTCGATAATAGCAAGCTAAATAGCGGGTCCTCAGCCATTTTCCCTGCTAAACCCTATGGGAAAGGAAATGTCATTTGTGAAGGAGGGGATGAGCACCGTGTCGGGTAAACGAAGTTCTTTGTCGTTACATGCATTATTAACAATTATTTCGCTATTTTAGACCAAATCTAATTTTTTTACCACGCACGTGTATGATGTGTTTTCTCCCAAAAAGTAGACACTCTGTCAATCAACATTGATTCAACGTTTAACGTCAATGCAGCTGCTTTTGAAACAACATTGGTCAGTCAATGTTGATTCCTCATTGAACTTTTTTGTTAACCTTGAGGCAAGTCGACATGAACATTACATCAATATTGATTCAATGTTCAACAGCAACGTTGCAATGCTGATTCAGCATTTGCTTGATAAAGTTGATTCCATGTTGAAAAATAATTTCCATCAACCATCTTCAACCATGAAGGATAATTCAACGTTAGAACGAAACAGGTCTCAACATGATGTTTCATTCTTGCGCATGCGCAATTTCATAGCCGAAGTACAGGTTGTTTCATGTATTGTATGCCGTTTTGAACTGCCTTAACTTCTTCCTATCTTGAGCATTCACTCGCAACAAAAACCAAATTGCAGAGAGACTATTTTTTTGTCATAGTGGAAAACAAGTTCGAAATGAGCACCTCTAGCCAGCCATTCGATGTCATCTCGCTGAGAAATGAGCCACCAAGCGAAACTCTCAGCCACTCAAGACAAATGTGGACCTCTGTCCACTCAACTTTTCCTTGCGAGAATGAAGCCTTCAAGACAAGCCGCAGAACTTTGGCATTGCAGAACTCAAGGAAACAAGTCAACAGGCAGTGTGAGACGTTCCACAGGAAGTACTGAAGGCAGTGGTACAAAATGTATATTGGCATCATCAAGGCTGTTCTGGGGCTAGAGGTGTTCATTTCTAACTTGTTTTCCACTAGCGAAAAAAATAGTTATGGCAATTCAAAATGGCAAACATTTTTGTGAAACACCTTGTAATGTCTCATGCCTCGACTCGATCTCAATTATCAGAACTTGCGTTTTAAAAATCCCCCCGTCCAAGCCCAACATGAACTTCATACCGAGATAATAGAGAGGCGACCCCATCCAGAATCAGGATGACACTGGAGTGATTGCAGTTATGTAATAGTAGGTCGTTAACTCCACATATACTGTACATGCGCGCGGATGAAGACAGATTTTCCATCGAAAGAGGACGGAGTGGTTTCATGGAGACAGGAGCGCAATAACTTTCTTGTTTCCAATCCCCGGGTCAGAATCACCTTGGGTTTTGTTGGTTTGGGTTGCTACTTTAGTCGAATTTATCCAATATATTCGACGAAAGTGGCAAAGACAAATACAAAAGAAGACAAATACTTTCCCTGGCGTCTATGGAGAAAATGGCAAGTACCGTTCTAAAAATGCTGGGAACGCGTGCTGATAGCAAATATGCGGTAACTCCCTGTGTTGGTTAATCGTCGCAAACTAATTACGTGGTCAGGATATTTTTGTTTATATGTCTCGCCCGAAGGCTGCTGATGCAAATGTTGATCGAACATTAGGTGAGTTCAAATTCCGCGTTGGTGTTCCGTGCTACAGAGGCACCGAACCCAGACAAAGGGGCACGTACCAACCCCCCACTATATTATTGAGGGGGCAACCCCCCTCCCAAAAAAAGGCAAAATTTCAGCAAAAGTAGAACATATGGGAAATTGAAAAAGAAACATGCTTCACGAAAGAAATTAAAAATATGATATTCCTTTCTATTTTGAGTACTCCCCCGGCTCGTCACTATGCTACCATAATAATACTGAGCTACTCCAAAGGTTCCGGAATAATTCCGTCAAAGTTATTTCAGGGGTATTAAAAACTTGTCCCCCCCCCCCCACCAATATTTATTAGAAGTAGGCGCCTTTGCTGTGCTAATGTTTCGTGCAGCACGGACTCCACTCCTCAACACCAAATTTCAACTCGCCCTGTGGTGTTGGTGCAACACCATTTTTCCTTGGTATTTCACGCCGGTGTAACACCAGATTAAACACCAAGTGCTATATTGATCCCAGTTCGGTGTTGATGTGAAGGGGATTCCCTACACGTCATTATTGGGTGTTATACTAATCCGTAGGGTTTACCACCAGATCGATTTCAAAAGCAGTGTTAGCTGTGAACGAGACTGATAGAAGGTAGAGGCAGAAATCGTGTGAAATTTTTGAGAGACAAAAGGAAAGAGTGTCGAGATATCGCGAACATACACTTGTTATCTATATAATATTACCTTTGTTTGTCTGTCTGTTTGCCCGGGAACTCCTCCTATCCCGCTCATAGCATCCGAGCGAATCCGGTATCGACGGAAACCTTGAAGCCTCGGAGAGTTACGGATCTCATTTTTGTCGCTCCGTAACTAAAACTCGAGGAGCTACGGCATTGACTGTCGCAACCAGGTGGGGCTAAGTTAGCAGCGCGGTGGTATTCATATCGTGATTGGAGAAGGAAAAATCGAACTGTCTGCTTCATGGACTGGAATAGCGGCAACCTCGCTGGAGAGAGGAGGAACTGCCCATTCCATTTTAAAATTTCCAGTGCCGATTGTTGAAAATTCAACTTGCAATGTCCGTCCCCAAGCCCAGGAAGCAAATGAATTGAGGTCTTCTCGGCTCTCGATATGGGATGAAGCGCCCATAGTTCCTTCCTACGCCATCATCGAACCCTCGACAGGATGCTTCCCGGCATAATGAACGGCAAAGTGCCTTTCGGCGGGAAAATATTGCTTCTTTGTGGCGACTATAAACAAGTTCTTTCCGTCGTTCGCCACGGAAATGAGTGAGTCATCTTTGCTGCTTGCCAGAAATGTAGCTCTCTTTAGCTACTATTTAAGATCATGAAACTATCAATGAACACGAGAGAGGAACGGGAGCAGGAGTTCTCAGAAAGGCTATTGTATGGCGGAGAAGATATGATTCACATTTCACATAAAATATTGCCTACAATATAATTTTTTATGCTTCATTTGATCAGCTCTTTCTTTCTAATGAAATGCAAAATTCAGCTATCAAATTTAAGCAAATGGGCAATATTAAACGCGGAAACGAAATCTGACACGAATACATTGCGAGCGCATTCATCATTGATTCCTCCCAATATCTTCATGTCGGGTCATTGGACCGGGTACTGGCTCGTCTATATAAATTTAATAATACCGTTGTTTGTTTGTCCGGGAACTACTCCACTCCCGCTCACCGAATCCGAACGGATCCGGTATCGATGGAAAGCTTAGAACCTCGGAAAGTTACAGATGCCACTTTCGTCGCTTTGCGACTAAAACTGAGATACTTCGACACACAGTGAGAACGGAAGGAGGGGGAAGTCAGCGGCTCGGTGGAAGCTTGTCGGGCCTCTCGTGACGGAGGACCATTGTTCGAAACCGTGCGGAATCGGAACTTCTTTTTCCCGAGTCTTGACCTCTGAGGTTCCAGGAATCGGAGGCCCCCGAGCAGGAAGCATTGCAGTCTATGCATGTGAAACTTTATATTAATACAATCTCAATGGTGAAAGCGGAACCTGGGCGATGCTTCCGCTGAAGTCACCATAAGGTAAAGTGAGGCGCGGAACATACGTAATAAGCGCACGAGAGAAGCCAGGGAATGCCGTCGTAGCGGGTATGCTCCATGAAATAATACGAAAAAAGCATGATCCATGGTTCATGCAGAACTCTATCCATCAATGCCATTCACATGGAGAATAGCAAGAAAGAGTTTCCGAAAAATTTTATAGCAGAGACACAAGGAATCTGTGACGGCTACCTATCCCCAGGTAGCACATAACATTGATTCAACGTTGATTTGGTGTGGATCGAATGTTGAAGGTCACTGTTGAAGGTTTATACTTCTATGGTGAATCAACATTGATTCAACGCGGTGACCATCACCGTTTATACACGTACATTGACTCAACATTGAATCAATGCTGCACTATTCACGGTGGAAGTGTCGACATTAAATCAACCTCGATTCAATGGATTCTTTCACGGTAAAAAAAAAAACAATCCCTTGTTTTTTATCTACCGTTGGGATTTTTTGTCTGTACTTCATCATGGTTCGTTGAGTAGTTTAGCCAATTGCCCAAAATACATTAAGACCAGCGAAAAATTATTGATTTAGGGCAGATATGAGGGTGGCTGAAATTACGCCCGGCCTAAAGTCTACCGCAGCAAACAAGCAAAAAGAAAAAGAAATTCTCCCGAGCATCTCACATGGTGGAATTGTCTCAATACAAACGTAAAATTAGAAAAAGGAGATCCAATAAAAATCATTTATATATATACTTTTAAAGCCAATTAATCGATTGACTTGGACATGTTCATATCTAGGCATTTACCTTACTAATGAACGAAAGTGCTTTTGTGAGGCTGGATCGGTGTGACATCTCTCTCTATAAAGAAGAAAGGTTGTCTGTCTATTCCTTTATACATTCGGACCCAGCAGGAACCAGTGCAACCAAACTGCATGGCCTCCTCTTTCATCCAGGGAAGGTCGAGGGCTATGTTTGCATCCAAAATTTTCACTCCCGGGGTACTTTTCTGGGGGGCTGTAGTATCTGAGATGGCAGATTCGGTGGTGCAGTGGTAGCCGACGATACTTACCATACCTGACGGACGATCAGGGTGCGCGGGTTCGATTCCCGGCCGTCCCCAGCTTTTTTTTGTCCTATCATGTCATCAAACTCTCCCCTCCCGGCCACCTGCATTACAGTATCCCGGGGTAATCCCATTTCTGGATCACTACAGTAGGTAGTAAGTAATATTCTTTTGATCAAGTTTTCATGGAAAATATGTTTCAAAACGATAAAAGCATTTTTCCAAGAAGTTTTTTCCCTTAAAAATAATTTAGAAATTATTCAAAGCGTGCAAAAGAAAATTTAAAAAGGGAAAGGGGTCCGACCGCATTTTGCGACACCCAAGATCGATAACTTATAGGAGACTATAAGGCTTACGTTCCCCAATTTTTCATGCATGAAATATTGAATTTCCCGGGCAAGGCCGGGTGCTTCAGCTAGTCCTATATATTAAAAACACAATGAAGCTGCGTTCGTGCATATGAAGCCTCCGATGCTTGGGTCTGAATGCATGTCCGCAAGTCCATGTGCGCATGTGCGTCGCTTTCTGCCTGCCTCGGGTGTACGTCTCCCTCTCACGGAGGAGCACTTTTTTTCCGGACCTTGCGACTGTCGGATCCATTCTCGAGAACTTAATAGCCCGAGGCGGGTGGTGGAAGAGTTCGGGTAGCATAAGAAGTCTAAAATCAAAATGATGCGATTCGAACCCTAGACTTCCTGATTACGAGGCAAACGTGCTATCACTACACCACGAAACTCCAGTCTGTCTCTACTTCTTTCCATGTCATCCCTAACATTACAACGGGAGAGAGGCATTCTACGAACCACGCTCGCATTCAAACGCGTATTCTGTCACATGTCCGACTTCTTGATTAGACAAAAAATAAATTATTTTTTCCCAAAAAAAATCGTTAAAAATGGTTTTGCAAGCAACGTTGCAATAGGCAGTCTAGTAACCCTGAACTTCAAACCTTAGTTTCCTAGGGGTGGGGCACCTGGACGATAGAGTTTAGTGGCACTGTGACTATTGAATCACAAGGGCCACCTAGGTAACGCAAAGCAGGAGTTCGAAATCTGGTATTGTCGTCCCCGATATAGACACCGACGTGTTTGGAATGAGGCGTTGAATCATTGTTCACTGGGGTATGGATTGAATGTATCACCGTTGTTACATCCATGTTACTTCAACATTGATTCAACGCGGTGACCGCCACCGTTTATACACCCACTTTGGGCCAGCATTCATTCAATGCTGGACCATTCACGGTCGAAGTATATGCAGTAAATTATTTTTAATGCCTTCTCCATCAGTGTTTGCAACTACTTAATTACTTCAGCCGATCTACCAGGAAATATTTCTTTCAAGAGGAACGTTAGATTTTGAGCATATAAGACAGTGGATGAAAGGCACTCGAATTTCGTCGCACCAATGGCAGAATGGCAGAATGGCATTTTCGGCATAACTAGGAGCAACGATTACTGTATCAGAACCTTACTGTGTCAGACCTATTTCCCGAAATAACCACCGACGTGTTTATGTATGCCATCAAGGGCTTGGTGTAGGAGAAATGACGTGAAGACACTGGATATATTTTAATTAAGCCTGAACTGTAATGGCTGCTAAAATCATTCCTATTTTCCTTACTAATGATACAAAAAGTGTTTTCTGCGACGGTCTTGATGGTACATGGTCTTCCTGTAGTGTTTCCCAAATTAATGTGTTTATTTATTTATTATTTTTATTACTAACACGATTATCTGAGTATAGTGAATGCCTTTAGCACGTATCGAAGTAATATAGGTTATCCGAAGAAAGGACAGACTCACGTGAAACAGC
>CAJPEV010003236.1:10292-33135 GCA_905338385.1 Darwinula stevensoni | reverse complement strand
TTATGTCAAGTTTGCGAAGCTCCTTCAAGGTATCATTCTGGTCTATGGTAGTTGGGTACCTTGCTGGGATCGCAAATATGGATAGTTTAGCTGTTTATGGGATGAAAAACAGATGTCACTCTCTTCTCACAGCCAGCAGCGCCACTGCCCACTGCAGGTGGGGTGAATTCATTCGATAAGCACTGTAGAAAACCAGACCACTAGGTGCATTCACTGCCATTTTGGTGAACCCGCAAAAGCACACAAAATCCAGTTTTCCTGGTACATAATCTCTGGTCGATTTGAACTTCGGAGACAGCGAGGCAGTCTGTTCACAGACGTCCGAATCTAAACTGTTAGAGAAACTCCAGATGGATCAATCATGGGCCTCATCGGCCAAAAAGTCGAGGGTTCGGACTCTTTCTGTCGAAAAAGGTAGGCCTAGACCCAGTGCCGGTCATAGCTATTTCGGCGCCCTGAGCAAAGAGACTCCAAACTCGCGCCCCCCCCCCCCCCCCTACCCTCCCTCAGAAGGGAGAAGGGTCAATCCTTAGCGTTCGAAAAGACGCTGAAACAGAAGGCATTTCCACTTTCTGAAGTAAAACTGAGGGTGGCATCCATAATTGCTTTATTTATTCGGGCACGTTTTGACGCCCCTGGTGAATTTGCGCCCTGTGCGGAGGCACATGTGGCACATGACTAAGGTCGGCCCTGCCTAGACCTGGGCCGAAGACAGTTCGTGGGCTGGGCCTTAACCTACAGGTCCAAATGCCTGTTCTGCCTTGCAATTGACTATTGCGCCAACGAATTAAGGTCGTTCATCGAGGACTTGAGACGGCTCATCGGGTGAAGCCCTCAAGAAGGTTTTGCACTCTACTACATATTATTACTGTTATTCGAGCATATAAGAGGTAGAAGAAATTATCTACTTGAACGGCCGGAATAGGCGCCTGAAAAAACCGTCTCTTACCTGCATATCAGAGGAAGTGAAACGACATGTAGTGCGCACTGCTGCCGAAATTGCATGGTGGAGGCAATAGTTTCCAGATTATTCCCGTGTTTGATTTCTGTTATCTAATCGGTCCAGCGAAATTGAGGCGATAAGACGTGTTGGCTGGTTTCTCCTGGTCTCGCTGAGCGGGACTCGTGAGGACGAGAGTGTGACCCAATCATGGTCATCAAGGACGCCGGAAGTGCGCAAGAAAATGTGAAGAAATCCATCAGTGACTTGGAACTGGTGATCGTGCCCGAAGACGGCGAGGAGAGCCAAACGAGTCGTACTTGGAGGCACAGCGATGAAGCCATCTTTGCTCCCTACGACGAGCGCAACTGGTCTCTTTTTCAACTGAGGGTAATTGCGGTTACACGACTGATTCTCCTTCCGATCGCCCTTTCGCTTCGTGATGTTCATTCCTATCCTTGCAGGACATTTTTCATAACAAAGCCGGGTTGGAGACCTTGTACGAAAAGTATCAGATCCGGCTTCAGCATTCCTATTTTATCGTCTATCTCCTCACCCAGGCCTTTCTCAGTGCGCTCACGATCACGATCGAATGCATCGGACTCCCCGTACGTAAGAGAACGCATCGTGGATAGAGTCCAATGAAAGAAAGAAAGAATGAATGTCCTCTCGCGTTGCAGGCGAAGGAGGTGATGGAGAACGTGATCACCCACGGACTCGTGATGACTGCCTGTCTTTCCCTGCTCGTAGTCATCTACGACGAAAAGCTTTTCCTCGGAACTCTTTCGTCTGGATCCGTAAACGACGACCGCGACTCGTCGCGTTCTTCCTGGGTGCCTAAAGCCAGCGCTGCTTTAGTCTTCGTCCCCCTCCTCGCCATGCAAATTGTGATGGCCGTGAAACACGCGTGAGCTATTTCCCTGCTTCCCCTCGACCCCGGACTCAGAGGCACTCGGCATTCCCTGCGAAGGGAAGCCCTTTTCGTGTCTCGTGCTGCAGAAATAGGTCTAGTTCATACTCATGCCGTACAGCATGCTGGATGCCGCAACTGCATACCCTCCAATGTAACATGCCCGTGTTGGGTTGGATATTGCCGCTGCTGTACGTGCTGTACAGCACGAATACGAACTCGGTCTTAATCTTTTCCTCTCCAAATTTCATTGGCTGAAAATTCTCCTTCTCGCTCGTGAGCATCATCACTGTATACTCGCATGATTTTCCTTCGCAGGAACGGCAGAGAGTTTATGACTCACTGGAATTGGAGTTTCTACATAGTTCTGGTGTGCTACATATTTTTCCCTCTGAAGACGTCTGTGAGTGCGGTTCTCGCCGTTCTCGTCTCTCTCATTCCCGTGTTTACCTCAATTTTCATGAAATCGCCTGACGAGACCGACGACAGAACCCGGACGGTACGTCCACTTCATACGGTCATTCACCGGCGTGTGCGAGCGTAGGAAGTGCCAAGTCATCTTAATTTAATCGAAAACGGGATTATGGAAGTGTGACACGGCCAAACCAGACCTTCCTGATGGAGAGATTCCCGAACACTTTAAAGACAGAGAAACTTTCAAATATTCGAGAATCCCGGTTATATATTAGTTGGAAAAGCGGACTGTAGTTATTACGTTACTTTTCTCCCATTTGGGTCACTTTTTTTTAGCTTGTCAGGACCGTTTCCCCTTAATTTTCTCATTTTTTAATATCCTTACACCACAAGAAAAGGAGCACCAGGGAATGACGAGAACTGTGGCCTGGAATGCACAGCTAACTAATGAGGAATTATTTAGCATTGGTCCTGCGTGAATTACGCAGACTTCAAAAATTGCGCTCTATGGAATTCTGCTGAGTTAATCTAAATCCCATATATATAATCAGAAAGAGATCCAACTGACGCGACAGAATGCATGAAGGGGTTATGTACCCTTCTCCCGTTTTCGCCCGGGCTCGTAAAACAAATTTCTTCCAAATGCTCTTTCTTTTCCTCCCGAGCTTTCCCTTTTCGACCTTGTGGTAATCCATGGGTTCTCTTTGGCCTTTTCTTCTTCCGGTCATACATGCTTTGGCATCGTGGTACAAGCCCGAAATGCCGTGCGGAGACTGAGAATCTCGGTTCGTTCAGGTGATAGTCGATGTCCTCATGATGGTGGGAGCGAATGCCCTGGGTTTATATTTCTGCTTCATGACCGAGATCGTATTTCGACAATCCTTCCTGGACAAGAGGGCCTCCATCGAAGCCAAATGCAAGAGGGAATACGAGGAGGAGACAGAAGTGAGCTCAAGCCGCTCTTTCCATCGCCATCACGTGGTATACTCAGGGTGTAACAAGAGTCATAGGATTCGTAGGAAGACAATCTATTATTTCCTACCTAGACTGCATGGAATTCCTCAGCCTACCTGATAGGATACTGTAATGCCCAACTGTTCTTTCCTCTTACTTCGTTCCCAATGGGGTACGTGGACTGAAAACTGTTTTTTAATTATTTTCCTTATATTTCGCCCATTCGCTCGAGTGGGATTAGTTCTAAGCAAGAGATCCATACTGACTTCGATTGATTTCAAAACCGCATTTGAACTACAGTTAAGTTCCAGTTCAGTTCCAGTTATAGTTCGCTTCCAGTTGGGATTTCGTTGTGAGAGTAGTCAAAATGAACAGTGGAATTTCAGTCAGACCAAAGTCTGAACTGGAACTAGAACTAGAGCCGAACTGCAGTTTGAAATCTGTCATTATCTAGCTATTTGTAATCGATTAGTTGTCTTCTTACAGCTGATATTTACATTTAAAAAGTTTAAGCTAAAGGCTGATTTGCATATTAAGTGATGTCAGAATGCTTTTTGCATAGAGAACCTAGAAAGTAGGCACACCCACGTTGAGCTAACGCAGGGACTATGGGCTTCCCATATGTGCGATGTGGGCCCAACCTTGGTTCCCAACGTTGAGCCCTCGTAGGCTTGCCCTTTGGCCCCACGTTGAGCTAGCATGGCCCGGCTTGAACCCCCACGTTGGAAGTCCACATCAAGCTAACATTAAGCGCTCATGTGTAGCGGGACTTTCAGGAGCTTAGAAGATGCTTGGAGTAGGTGTTATATTTACACACGACTAAAGTGCTTCTATATCGTGGGTCTTGTTCTTCATGTCTCTCTCAGTCCGATAGGTATGTACTCTGGTAAGTATTATCTCCCGCGATAGTCCACTGGAATATTCATCTCTCATAAGGGATTAGGACAGAACCTCCAGTCATTCTCACAAGTTAACCTCATTCCATCGTGCGAGGCCCCTAATTGAATCCTTCCTCCACAGTTTCGTGGAGCCTCTCTGGACTAAAGTTAACCTGTTTAATGCATGGAGGAAATCAAGTGTCTTCCCCTACATAGTCTGTGGGGAAAATATCAGGTACCGCATGAATAGTACCGAGGACTTGCAGCTTGTCCCTCTCTGATAACAACGAAATGCGAGCTATTTTAGCGCTACCGTGCTTCATTTTGGGGAACCTTGCTTGTTTGAATAACTGAGATAGATGGCTCGCCCACAGATGGGACAAATGGTTGTCGCACTAGCGCCGATGTAGGGAAGACACGGGAAGACCACTGTGTGATGTTGGCCCACGATCCCCCACTCAGGCAACGTGGGTCCAACGTGGTGTGCTACCCAAGAGAAGGGCTAATCACAAAATCGGGTCCAAGATACGCAAGGTAACTCAAAATGACCAAAAACGACTAAAATTAACCCATTAATCAAAATCCGAATTTTATGAGTGCCTAAAATAGGGTCAATGGCTCAATTTGGGTCATTTCAGGTAACTTTTGATAACTTGGCGTCTCCTGGACCATATGTTGTGATTGCGATATCTTACAGTATTTTATCAGGTAAGTGGGTGAGTACCAAACAGTTGAGGCAGGGAGTAATTGATAGATTGTAATCCTGTGAGTCCTGACTTTTGCTACACCCAGTATACCCTTCGGCTTACAGTAAGTCTGATGTTGCATGAACGGATGATGGGGCCCACAGGAGCATCTGTTCTCGAGCATCATACCGAAGACGATGGTGAAGGAACTGCGGGAGAGTCTGAGAGAGGCAGTGCAGGCCAAGGACAAGGACAAGGAAAAGGGCCGGGACGTCCTCCCCAGCATTCCCCGGAAGCCCTTCGCGAACCTATTCGCGCGGTTCCATCAGAACGTGAGCATCCTCTACGCGGATATAGTGAATTTCACCCCCCTCACAGTCTCGATGAACGAAGAAGATCTCGTTAGACTTCTCAACGATCTCTTCGGGAAATTCGATGAGGCCGTGAAGGTTCGCTGCATCCTCCCTCTTCCGCCTTTGTATTCATTCATTCTTCCACTTTTCAAAAGACGCTCTCTTTCTCTCGGTAGGAGCACAATTGTCTTCGGATCAAGCTCCTTGGAGATTGCTACTATTGCGTGTCGGGGATCCCCGAAAGCACGGAGAAGCACGCATGGAACTGCGTGAATGTTGGCTTGAAGATGATAGCCATCATCAGAGAAGTCCGGTGGGTTTCTCCCCGCCTTCCATTCCTTTAAGCTTTTCCCCAGAGGTTTCCTTCAAATCAGTGTGGTGGAGTTAAGAGCTGCAAAGCTCCCTCCAGATCCATATCATGATAAGATCTAGATCTAAACCGATGGGCTAAGCTGATCGTTAAAAGAAGGTGTCAGAATCGTTTGGAATCATGCCCCCCAAAGCACTGGAAATAGACGCATGATAAAGCCCAAGAATTGCCTCAGAGATAGGGCATGAAAAGCGTCGTATGCATGCCATGTCCTCGAGAAGCGACACTTACCCGAACCATGCTTTTTCCTCATGTCACGGTGATACGGTGAGTTTACAGCGACAATAAACAGCATGTTCGTAGGTATCATAAATCGATTAGGAGAGGAATGAAGATATCCTCTCCACTTGTGCCCCTTATTATTGTGACGGATAAGGATGGCATCGAGAGTCTCGCCTGAATGTGCAGGGTTCGGTGGTGTAGTGGTAGTACACCTGACCGGCAATCAGGAGGCCCGGGTTCGATTCCCGGCCGTTCCTTGGGTTCTTTCGACCTCTCATGCCGTCCGACTCCGGAAGTTCCCCTCCGTAACATTATCTATGATTTTCCTTGCACTCAACATATTAAGAACGGGGCTAACACTCTACGTGAGGTAGGCGAATATATACATCCTTATACAATAGTAGTTTCAATGCATTTTTAATTACGGAGCCGTATTATATACATTACGTTCCATGGCTCGTTATCTACTCCTTGCGGGCTGAGTTGTCAAAACGTCACATAGATGGCGTAAGACTCCGTTTTATTTGGCCATAAAATAATGAAGTGCTGCGCCACAGCTGTCTGTGACAATTTGACAGACGCGATCAACAGCCATGGCGCAAAGAAAGAGAACGATCGATGAGAAAGACGTCAAATGAGCGCTTTTGAGTAAACGCTGGTCTCACCAGGGGCAATATCAGAAATTTTACATGTAATTTTGTGCATTTTCTCTCTTAGAGTGCACAAAAAAGTGCAAGTAGGATGCTTCTAAATATGTTTTTGAGATTTGTGAAGTTTGTCCTGCAAGAAATAAATGAACCGCAAACAATAAATAAAAAGTAGATCATGTTTTCTACTTATTTCTCAAGCTACAAACATGCAAATTTGTATACGTGATTGGAAAAAGCCTCCGAAGGGAACTATGTAAAAGTCAACGTTTATTCTAGTATATTTAAGATGCAAAAATTTTCGGTAAAACGTGCAAAATTGGCCGCATTAGGGAAATGACAGTTTAAAAATTGCGCCGCACGTTAAGTGTTTAAGTGCTGGTTGTCGGGGATTTTAAAAATAAATTTGGAATCGCCCAGCAAGAATTTCATGAAGAGATTCCAATCCAACAACCCCATTCTCTTTTTCATCAGGCTCAAGAGTATAAAATTCTACGATTAAAAGTCAGATTAGCGTAGCCTGATGAATGGAAAGTCAGGAAATCATTACGAGTTCTCATTTAGGGCTGAATCTGCGGTGAAAGAAAGAAAGATAAGGGTCGATTTTTGAACAGAGAACTATCTGATAATGCTGCTTTATTTACCGGATTTATAATGCATTTTCTCTGAAATAAAGCAGCATCATCGGATAATGCTCTGTTCAAAAATCCACCCTAAGACTCAGGACGTTCTTGTCTTCTTTGACCTTGACCCGTTTTTTGACTTCGCTGGCAGCTCAGCCACGGTATCGAATTTCTAAAAGTTTCCAGAACATTTTCTTGCTCAAACGCTGTAAGCTCCTTCTTTCCTGAAGCTTTTGAAGGTTCACGCCTCATAGCCTTTGCAGGCAACTTTAACACCCTGAAGTCTACCCTTCTTTTTTCCTTTTTTTTTTAGGGAGGGAGGGGATTTGTCTCGCAAGATTTCCTGCCTTTGTTTACAGTTCTAAAACGGCTCAAGATTTCTCTTCTCAGAGTGCTCTCAAATCTCAAGATTTGAGAGCACTCTGCTCGAAGGATCACACCCTGTAAAGCATTTTTATTGTTCCTCATATAGTCCACATAGATAAAGTCTAACCCGTGGAAGATTACAAGTTTCATTTATGCAATATGTAAAGTTCATGGTGAATGTCACATTCATCAATTGTTCACATGTTGATATAAATATTGTTTGCGGAAAGAAAAACACTGCAATAAAACCACCATCTATTTTTTGTTTTGGAGAATGGTACCTTCAGCATGCACTGCAAGAATATTTAGGGTTATTATAAAGTAAGTATTCCTATTGAGCGGACTACAGCGCTCTGAATTGCGCTCATGTATTCCTTAGTATCTGAGGATTTATCCATATGAAAGAAGTGTCGCAAGATGAATGCACAGCAGGCTTGCCATCTGGCAGTTGTTAAATAAAAGCAAGGTTCCCGTGACTGAAGAGAGATGGCGCCTAAATCGCAGTGGTAGCTATTCGCTATTCGTCTGTGGTGGGTGCTTGTGAACCTCAGAGAAAAAATTAAGATCGGCTTATGGAAAGTAGAAAGAGTCCACTTCACAGTTGCGGTGTTTCCTGGATGACACTGAGTCTCATCAATGAATTTCATTGAATGGATGGATGGATTTTATTGAATGTAGGGACAAAATTTAGATCGTATAATTAATTATCTTTCTTGAGACTCTTGACCTCGTACACCGATTAGGTCGAATCCATTCAAGCTTTGAAATTCTACAAGTTGAGATGTACCTAATGTCACCGATGACCAGAGGACGCGTTAGGATTCGTCGTCACGAGGTTTTGGTCCAAACTCTCTGCAATGGCAAATGAGGAATAAATATCAAAAGAATGAAGTCATAGCTACTGTATGCAAAAAATTTTCAAATATTTTTGCGTACAGACCTTCTCTTACAGATTCTTTTGACCCATGAAGTACGGTACTTCGAAGTAGGGTAACGTTCCTAATTCAGTAGCGCTCTAGCAGATGGCTGAATAGTAAGCAGTGAAATTTTGTGCACGTATTCTTTTGTGGATAACCTCCAACATTATGGGGTTTTGCCTGCTTCCGGAATATTTCCTTCACCCATTATGATAAAATAAGCGTCTGTTGTACCGTTCTGTACCGTTTCGCGTAGTAAACTGTTTTTTTTTTGTGGAAACGAATATCGTATTATGGAATCGCAAGTTTTATAAACTAACTCTGATTTTTTACTTTATCAGGATTTGCATTTTGTAATCAGAATGACATGCCCATGGCAATTTGATAGTGTTCTCAAACACTAAATAAATTTTAATTTAATAAATATGTGTAATTATATATGATAGACAACCGCTTATCATATATGAATCAGGTCCTTACAGGTTTTTTAGTTATTACCTTAAAGTACCAAGTTTAAGGGGAAAATGTCATCTCTTAGGAATTGATTTAGGATTTTCCGCATTTATCATATAACGATAATGTATGCAATGTAACTTAATGTGTGTGTGTATTAGTATAATTCCGGTGGATAATTCGAAATTTACCATCTTTCACTCCGAATTGCCTGACTAACTACAATACTTTTCTTAGAAATATATCCAAATATTACCCAATATTGCCCGCCGCCCCCCCAAAAGAATATGTACGGGTAAGGAGGACTACTTTTTCCCTCCTGTGTCATAACTCTTGGAACAAAGTTTTTCAGAACTGTCATGTATTTGTATAGCAACTTCAGAATGTATTTATAGGGATTATTAGGTGATCCAAGTGATCCACGGTTCATCCACGTGTCATTCAGTTCCTAACAAAATTTTCAAAAAGGAACTTTTGAAGCCTGTTTTCATGTTTAATTTGCCAAAAATACATATTGAAAATTGATATTAAGGAAATATTCTGGGGGGAATATTACTGAGGAAAAAAAGCTTGACAATTGGATTGCCCGAAGTGATCCAAAGGTAACCCAGATACCTCCCAAACGATTAAGAGCCCAAGCAAGATTGTGATACATTGGCGAACTTGCCTCCTGTATCGCGCCTGTTGATACGCTTGAAACAGGTGAACTACCTCACCTGCTGTCGACGAGTTTCTCAATAAAACTGAACTTCTGGATATTTTATGAAAATGAATGCACTTTTCTCTCTTTTCCGTTAAAGTTACGATTGTAAAAAAAAAAATTTTTAAGAACCTACGTGGTGCTGTGGCTCAGTTACACTTTTTTTCTGGAGAAAAACGCGTCAACCTTTTAGATAATTTCTTGTGCTCTGTTATGATCTGGGGCACTTGGTAGAATGCTCTGGCACTCTACCAAGTGTACCTATGAAGTTCCAAGTGAGTCTGGCACATCTGTGGCGTGGTATATGTTGTTTGGCAAATATTTGGTACGTGTCTGACACATGTCTGGTACGTGTCTGGCACATGGTTGATTGATGTGTGCCACCTGCTGTTCATGAAGCTCATGCTGTTCCATTTATATATGATTAATATTCAAACATTTTGTGCTGTTCCATTAGAAATCATAGAAACGTGGAAACCTTGCCAACGCCAACGGCTTATGTAGCACATGTTATTCGAAATAAAAGTCCTTGGATAACAATAAATCTACGCAAGAGCTTGAATAATTGGGTTCATATGCACATGTGACAGGTAACCGAAGTGTGCCAAAGGGGTACTTACCTATTAAGTTTAAACCATTCATACCTCTCTTAAAATATGCGGCAGAACGGAATAATAATAAAAACTGCAGCAGGTTTAAAAGCAGGCTTTAGGAAAAAAAACTTGCCACCTGTAATTTGCTGAAATTCCGAGAATTTTTACAAAAAATTTCGAAAAAGCAAATTAAAATACTTATTTTTGAAAACATTGCTTCCTAGGGAAATAACTAAAAGATTTTGAAATAAAGAATTTGATAGATCTTGAAAGGAAACAAGATCGTTGAAAAAAGTGGCACCACATATTAATATTTATTTTGATATGGATGATATTTACCAAAACAACTTCGTCCTGTATACATTCTCCTAGTTGTGTCTACATGCTTAATTTCACTGCATTCTATATGATTTTCTCGATTTCCATCGAACCATGAAATCAAGAGGCAGAGTCAATACACCCACACCCAGACAAGACTGGAATATCAGTGACCTTAGCACTCTGAAAAGAAAGCTGACAACAAAAGAATAGTGGAGCATGGTGGCCATGGAACATTTAAGCGTCTGTCAAATAAAGGAGAGAGCTGTATTGTTTGGGGTTCTAGGGAGCAGTGGGGAGTAAAGAACCTTGATATGAGGATTGGAATCCATAGTGGGAGCGTTTACAGCTGCATCCTCGGCATCTCTAAGTGGCAATTCGATATCTGGTCCACAGATGCTAAAATTGCCAACCATATGGAACAGGCTGGACAACCAGGGTAAGCCCAGTTCCTCGGACTTTTCCATCAATTCATCCATGGCGATGGGGCATTGGTTTTTTTTTTTACCGGCTTTCTTTTTTGCAGGTGTGTCCACATCAGTAAAGCCACTCACAAGGCTTTAGGAAAGGACCATGGGTTCTACTTCGAAACAGGGAGAAAAGACAGTTACTTGGAGGAGAAGGGAGTCACGACGTTCTTTATTCCTCTGTCTCAGAACAAATTCATTCCAAGAGAAGAAAGAACTTCCATCCAAAGTGGAACGATGAACCGTCTGCTTTCCCTGCCGAACTCGTAAGCTTGGCGCTTCCTTTCTCCTCACCTGGAACAGCTGGACGGTTGGGAGAGATATTTGGATCTCTCTCAACCGCCTGATGCGGGACATTTTTAACAGGGAGGAAGCGGAGAAAATATTGCAAAGCAACCAAGAAAGATTGCATCGGGTAAACTCTCTCTCCCAGTGAGATTCTGATCCATAAGGTACTATCGTGTCGAAGATTTTTTGTTTCGATGTATCGTTCTGGTCAATGTTTGTTATAGCTACGGAGAGTGACAGTAGCAAATGGGGGATACCATCGGCGCGTGACAAACTTGGAGGATTTAGCAGGCGCCGTGACCAGGTTTAAAAAAGTAATGGAAAAAGCCCATAATAGAATGGAGGAGGACCTCGATGAAATGCCGCTCAGCAAATACGCGTAGGTTTCCCACCCTTTAAGCTTCTTCGCGACTCGTTCGTCATTTGTGGTCAAATCATGTTGAGAGTACGGTATCCATCCAGGCAGTGGCTGAAGCCGGAGGAGATTCAGCCTTTCTTCATAGCGTTCCGGGACCTGAAGCTGGAGTGCAATTTCATCAAACAGCCGGATATGCTCATCAAGTACCCCATCATGGCTGCCTCCATTCTCATCATCATTCTCGGCATTATCGAACTCCTCTCCGAAGCTGAGTCCGTGCTTTCACGCACTCGCCCCCTCTCTGTCATTCGTTCATTTGCTGTTGAAGAGGAATGATGTGCGAAATGCAGGATTGAAGACATCATAACATGGGTAGCGACCATCCTAGTCATGCTAACCATGACTTTCTGGGCTTGGATCGGCTCCATCCATGCAAAATGGTTGAAATGGAAGAAAGCCGAGGAACACGAAGAGTCACCGATGTGGAAGAAGATCAAGAAGGTACCCCAACGTCTCATCGTGTCTGCATGGATTAGAATCCTGCTGTTCGTCGTTTCTGCGTTGGGGGCCATATTAGCTGCCACCATCTCCATCATCGTTCGATGCGAAAGGACGAGTGTCGAGAAATGTTCTTCCCTAAGGGTTCGCAACCGATTTTGTCTCCATCCGTCCTTCCTTGTCAACATTCCATTCACGTTCCATTTCCGTTTCCAGTACCTAACTCAGGAGTTCGCGCTGGTGCTGAGCACGATCTTCGTCTTTTACCGCATTCATTTCCTATTGAAGCTGGGAGCCATGGTGGTAACATTGAGCGCTTACGGGATCCTAGTACAGAAATTTTTCTCCGAGGTTTCGCCTGGGTGGGACATGAATCCAGTTCCCCAGGGGAAATCACCTCTTTTTCCTCATATCCACTATCTTCTAGTCATCCTCCTTATCCTCCACGTCATTGACCGTCAAGTATGCAAATGTCCCCCTCCCCCCTCTCTTTCTCTCTCTCTCTCTCTCTCTCTCGTTACCTTTCTTCCCTTCTGTCGCTAACAATGGTTTATATTCCTACAGAGCGAATACCTATTCAAACTGGACTATAAATGGAAGAGGAGCCTTCAAGAGGAGCAAGAAGAAGCAAACTTGACTCGGAAAGTGAATCGATCCCTCATTTTCAACATCTTACCAGCTCATTTGGGTGATGAATCATGAGTGAATCAATCAGCCTTGTTTTTTTTTTTTAATACCATAATCGACCAGGCATTGCAGTATGAGTAACTGTTCTATTTTACTTGGCAGCGGATAGATACCTGAACCCGCGGTATGGGAACGAACTGTACCACGAGAGGTATCGGTCGGCTGCAGTCATGTTCGCCACGATCCTGGATTTCTCGTCGGAAGGAGACACGGACTTTCCGGCGAGACAAGGGGAACCGTGGGCTGAAGATGTGCCACAAGATGACGTGAAGAATGCACTCACTCTCCTCAACGACATCATCAGCGAGTTCGACCGGGTTCGTTCATCTGAAGAGCATTGAAATTCATGGGCGTAACCCAAAGCTCCGAAACGAGTTCTTCGTAAGCAAAGTCCAAGAGGGCACCGGACATGTTGACTCAAGCAAAGAGTTGTCTATACTTGTTCCTAAACGCACAACCATCTGTTGATCGAAATCTAAGATTGTGCTTTTTCCGATAATGCATGATTAAACGTTTTCCGAATGAAAATATAATCGTAATCGATATAGGTAGCGGTCGTGGCGATTGGTTTCTATCGATCTCACTTCCCGATTTTCCATTCCATGAGTGGGGGCTTGAGACTAAATAATAAAAAGCGAACGTCCAAATGCCTTACATTATGTACAGGGTGACACAAACATTGAAGCATTGTAAATGCTTTGTCATTTTTTACGTGTATGTTCCAAAAACAGTGTGGTTTTTCACAAGCTCCATTCATGGCCTTACAATTTAAATGCAGCATGTTACAACTTAGGTTTCGTTGATTACGTCCTTCAAATGGTTTTCCTGAGATGCAACACAAGAAAGTAAACGTTTTTCAAAGTTCAATGGTCACATCATCTCTCGTTTGATGGCATTTCATGGCCTGCACGATCTTCAGATTACTACACCGATTACTTTCTATGGGGATATTTGAAAGCGAAGGTGTACCAAAATAGGCTTCATGGAACTTTATTGGAACTTGAGGAAAACATTAGTGTGGAATTAGCCAGAATAACCCGAACATTGTGCGAAGCGACGGTCAAGAACCTTGAAAAACGTTAACTTTCCTGTGTTGCATCTCACGGAAGCTGTAACATGTTGCATCTGAATTGCAAGACCTTGAATAGTATTTGTGCAAAACCACACTGTTTTGGAACATACATTTTAAAATAATGGCAAAGCATTTATATTGCTTCTGTTCCTATGTCATCCTCCACCTCATGATAGAAGCCTCCCCGGGTAATCTTCCTCAGGAATGCGAGACTAGATACGCAATTTTACCCTTTGACAGGAGCGTTTCTTAACAATAGCGTGCGATGTGGAGTGCATGGATGTCATGTAACTGTCTGGCAAATTTACAATTGACGTATATACACGTCAGTATTTGTTTAAGGGTTTATATCGCAATACTTGGACCGTTGAAGGGTGCGTTCAGCGATTGAGCTATGATGGTAGCGGTGGAGCACTTCGCTCACATAGCAGCTGCTGCTCTTGGGGTCTGCTCAGCGGCTTCAAATATTTATCGGGAAAGCCATTTTCCCTTCATATCACCTGAGGATAAGAAAACAAAAGTTCTTGAACATCCTGTTGACTTGGCATCGTTGATTTGCAAAACAGCTGCTCTTGTGAATTTTGTCATGAAGAAGCTGAAAAGAATATTAATGTTCTGTTCTGCTCCAGTAGCGCTAAGTTCTGACGTAGCCCAGGGAGCGGTAGCTGACCATGAAATTCGATTGCTCAGGTAGCACAGCAGGAGTGCTCAATAACTCAATAAATCCAGTAACTTTTTTTAAGCCGTCAAAACAGTTTAACCAAAACTTGGAGGGCATTAAAGATTCTTCACATCGCAATCACACCTTACAATTGATGCTTTCTGCATTTAAGTTTTTGGAGGTCGTGAGGAATCCAGGATGAAGAGCAGGAAATCTTCCAGCCTTTCGAATATGTGAATACAATGGACAGATTCGGATCCTGCTGTTGCGTTCCCCTAGGAAATGGCTAAAAGTTACACCAATGCTATGAGGCCTGAGAGCAGGGAGACTTCTTGGAACGTGCCTTCATCCTTTCTTCCCCGTGAATCTTTGTACAGCTCCTGTTTTCTTACAAGAGGGTGCAGAAGATCAAGTTGATTGGGACGACTTACATGGCTGCCGTGGGCTTGGAACCTGGGGAAAACGGATCATGGGATGATGACGACGATGTCACGGATCTCGCGGCAGCTCATAATAGCTCCACCATGGTTGCCTTCGCCATCGGCCTCATCGACCTCCTCACGAAATGCAATCGAGGCAGCAACCAAGAATTCAGCCTCAGAATAGGTAACCGAGAGTGATCATCGGTGAGTGCGAGATATGACGATTGATTGATCGATCGGATGCTGGGATGTGTGCAGGGATCGCGTGTGGTCCTCTGATAGCGGGTGTGGTGGGTGCGGAGAAGCCCCTGTATGACATCTGGGGGGATACAGTAAACATGGCTTCCAGACTGGAATCTACTGGAAAACGATGGGAGGTCCACATCTCGGAAGAAGTGAACAGTTTCCTTCGGCGCTTAAACGTCCACTCCCTCTACCGGGGTTTGACCGAGATCAAGGGGAAGACCCAGCTCATCCCCACGTATTTCGTGGACATTAAGAGGTTCAGAAATAAGGGACAGCACGTGATCGGTCTCACCAATCCAGATGTTCCAGATTCATTCCACCATCAAGGCCCGAAGCGTAACTCGGAATCGAGAACGAGCGATTGGGGAACGATTTACAAGAAAAGCTTGGATTCGAGAAACCTCTGCCTGCGTGGTTCGCGTGCCAGCATGGGAGAGCATCTTCAGTGGAGGATAGATTCGCCGCTGGAGGACCTTTACGAGACCCTCGTTCTAGATTACGATATCTTGCCACACGAACCCCCTTCGAACTCGGAATGAATTAATAAATTTATATTATTCTGGCTTTGCTGCTATGAGTCTGAGAAAGATAAAACCCATTTATTCATAAAAATCCAGGAATAGATGAAACCAATGTGAGAACGCTTTGAAACCCGACACCTCAAATCACTCAAAAACAATAATACGAGGACTGACGACAATAAAATCCAATACTTCAGAAACACACTTCAATGAGGAATGGGACTTGGAGGGAAGGAGATAAAATAAAATTGTTCAGTAGAGGGACCGACCGGTAAGGTAAGATAGCTCACAAGACGACGTGGGGAGACTCGGACACGATAGTGAGCAGCGGGAAATGAGAATGATCTACAATGGAGTGATCTTTTGAATGAGGGAGATGGGAGCTCGACAGAAGGGGCATAATCCTTGTCCAGGACCGACCCACTGCTCCAAAGCACATGCATAACAAAGTCCCAAATGGCCACAACGAATCAACACTGTGTTCACGAGATTGTGAAGGCAGATGTTGCAGGTGACTCCTATCCCTCCGTTCTCTCCTCCTCCTCCCTCCGCAATTCCACCGCCTTCGTCATCCTACGTAAAAACCAGTACAATAACAGTGAAATGAGGGATTCTCAGAGTCCTTTTCTGTGAAGAGAAAAAGAGAGACTCACGGAAGAACCTCGGCGGCTAGGCAGGGATTTGATAGCCATTTCTAGATTCTTCTCTGCATCCTTGTAGCTGTGGAATTCCCCATATTCACGCTTCTGGATCAACGAGGCCACATCTCGTGGGGTTTTGTCGTATAGTGGATACGGGGGTGGGAATTTGGGGAAGAATTTCGGGGATCCCTCAAACGTCAATGGAGAGATGAGCTTAGTATAATCCAAGAATATGCAGTTGTTCACATCCTATAGGAATGTATGTAGAATTCGAGGCGTACACGTATATTGGATTTATACTCCGAAAATCGAATTCGTACCTGAAGGCCTAATTGGGGTTTTTCATCTGGATCCTGATTGAGCGTGGATGTGAGAGATGTGATGGAATTCAACAGCTGGGGCCCGAAGAAACTCGGGAGAGTATCTTCGATATTCAAAGAATTGAAGTAGAGAGACGGAGAGAGTGGAGCTTCCATAGTCCTGAGAATGAAACCCTGACACGACTGACACCGGGTGAGAAAACGAACTGAGGTCGAAGCCAAGGACGAGGACGAGGGTGGAAAGCCCCGCGGCGTTTCTCTCGTCACTAGGGCGCCCTCGGGAGAATCCGCACAGGCATCGATGCCGGCGCATTAGTTCGTCTGTCTCCTCGGATCGACGATTAGAACGTACCAACGACAAGAATGACGCCTAGCGGAGGAAGTCTCACGGTTGGTGGAGGTTCACTTGGAAAATTTACAAATATCCGTAATTTCCCACACGATGGAATGTCTCACGCTCACAGCAATGACGTTAGGCAGGTCTCCGTGTGGAAATTAAATCCTCACTGGAGGCCAACGGAGTTATTGTAATGTCGATCGAAGATATTGGTGTCCTTTGTCGAAATTCGTGATTTTTAAATGATTCCTCGACTTGATATATTATTCTGCGAACGATCCGACCCCCAAGCTCTTGTTATTTCCCCGCGCGGCGAACAACACACCTGGAATGGTGGGAGCGCGTGATTAAAAGGAGACCGCGGAGTCGGAAGAGAGCGATAGAACGAGAAAAACGGAGGGAAGAAGAGGTTGGCTGGTCTCATGTAATTTTCATCGGGGTCTCTCTCTCTCATCATTACTCCCTGGATTCATTAAGACAATCATTGCGGGGCCGAGGAGCTGAGTCTCTGCTTCTGCTTCTCCCGAGAATAATACTCTGTGATGAAACTGGTCTGTCTATGTGTCTGTCTGTCTGTCTGTCTCTCTGCAGTGAGGAGATATAGAAGGGGAGAAAGAGGGGGAAAAAAAGAAAGAATGGATGAAAAGGAGGGAGAGCTACGTCTCATCTCCCTCTTTTCTGGCGGGGTGATATTCAGCTGAGACGAAATGAACCTCTCTTTCGTCCGAGATTTTATTGCTCCCCCCGACTCTCTGGGAAACGTCACTCTGACTAAGTTATATTTCCCCCCCTTTAGGAAATGGGTGCAATATTCTCCAATTAATTCTCCGAGACCCAATCACTATTTTCATCTGCCCTGACTTCCCCCTATGACGGGATCTCCGGGTGAATTTGGCGACCTCTCCTGGTGCCTTCGGCGACCTCATTCCCAAACCAAGGCCTTATTCTACTTGATTATTCTTCCGAATTTCTGTCTCACCTAATCCACTCCTTTCTCTTCTCTCCCTCTCTTCTCTCTCTCTCTCTCATCTAATTCATCCATTGTGCAAGACACCATGAGTTTCTGTTCAATCGATGGCCGCGATCCTTCGACACTGGTTATAGCATTTGTCATTCATTCAGCTGTGGCCTGTCACTCGTTCCCGATCGAGGAAAGATTTCGTGGATCCACATCAGGACCGATATTGTGGTGAAATCGGGAACGATTTTGCTTATGATGGCTTTTATAGACGCGGAGGACTCGACTCGATCTTGGATTCGCAATGAACCTCATTGCTGAGATTCCTTAACTAATTGTAGATGGACTTCAAAGATCTCGACCAGATCTTGGAAGCCAACTTGATCTTGGACTTTTCCCGATCGACTCCGTTCAAGCACACTCTTTAACTAACCGGATTTAAGATGGGAATTGGCATATTTACATGGTCGTGGAACTCGTAATTCCGCGAGGCAGCTGCGATGTCAGAGGTCTCCAAGCACGGTTAATTTACACCAAGTATCAAATTTCAGCTGAAGTTCCGTGTTCTTGTCGAAAATATTAAACCTGATCTCACTCCAAATACGCAGTTCTTTGAAGCTTTTGCATGCAATGTCATATTGCAAAAAGAGAATGCGAGATGTTAGCACGGATTCAGACAGACAAACCCATGTGGAGGAGTTCGTTTAGCGGCGTCCAAAAAACCTGAAGCTTCACCTGATTTGAATCAGAACAGTTTTTATGGAGCCAAACAATTATTGACTCAACCTTTACGTTTCTATAGACTTGAACTAGTACTTGAGATCTAGACTGGACTAACGCATTAGCCCACAACTACGTGGACGGTTGCGATGGTTCCACAAAGAGCCCAGGGAGGGACAGAGTGGATGCGCAATTCTGACTTCCCCTTTTCCTTCTCTTCCTTGTGCATGTCTTTGCTATTGATCGGGTCTGGAGCCGAAATCTCGCTCTTCTAAACTCCCCCCCACTGAATCTGTGCATGTTAATGGGCCCGAGAGACTGGAGAGAGAATAGAGACCACACTCCCCCTCTCCATGCGCTTGGCCGTTCGCATCGGTGGTGCTCACTTCCACGAACCCATCTGCCCTCCTCACGTTCAGGTGAGTTTCAATTTCGGGACCGTACAGCTTCATTACGATGGGAAAGGGGATGGTCAAAAGGAGCAGAGCTAAAAGTGAGCTGGGCCGTGGATGGTTATGAGGAGAAGGAGGCATTGGCTCATCCCAGGCGCATGTCCTCGCCAACTCTCCTCTCTCACTCCAGAGTCGAGACTTCCATCCACCCAGCTACACTTATATTCTCCCCCAAAAATAATTCATATGGATGAGTCCACTTTCCATCCCTTCCCTCTCGCCTTCCTTCCTTCTCCTAGCGCGCTGCACGCAGTAACTTCCCATTCCCTCTCTGTCCGTCATTCTCATTCCGCAATATATTACGTTCAGGGAGAGTGATGCGGTCCACTTCGTCTGTAGCGATACAATCTTTAGCACAATGGGGCGATCAGAACTTCGCTGGGCTCTTTGGTCAATCCAATGGCATGGGAAACCATCGTCCAGTGACTAAATCCAAGTATTCAACCAATTCGTATCAGTTTGACATATGAGTGATATCCAATCCATAGCTGTGTTTTGTTCGCATGGTATTAAGTGTGCATTTCGTTGACGATCCTGAAAAGTACATTGAGGAAAGCATTGAATGAATCAGAAGATGCGAGACACATCTTGACTCGTTGCATCGCGGCCTTCGGGTGGATCTTCGACTCAACAAGTTCTCGACGGATTAAAAATACCAAAAGAGTTTGAGTCTGAGCTTACTTACCCGGATATAGACTTACGCCTTCTTACTATACCAGTTTTTTTTTTTTTTTAATTCAAGATAGCCTCTATCGACTATGCAATCGGCTATGCACGCTACAGGCCAGACGTACACCAGCAAAACAATCTCGTGAAGAGTCCTACCTATTCTACCCTATGAAACATGTATCATACATCATGCATGTATGATACATGTTTCATAGGGTAGAATGCATAGAAAATAAATGGAACCCGCCCACTGGTGAAGCATGCTTCAACTCCTTCAAATATTGCATTTTATTTGCTAAATTCCTGGTTTTCCATGCAACGAAGCGCGTATGATACACGCTTCGCGAAAATGTTTCACCTGTGTGCGGCCTGGCTAATGCTCGCAGGCAAGAAACAGAAGCATTTTCATGCTTTCCATTATGACTTTCCGTTATGTAATTCTTAGTAGTCTATTTTCATGTTTTATTTCATGAAATGATGGGTTAAGCACGCAAACCTAGAGCAAAAATACTGAATCGATTTCGACGATGACGTAACGTTGAACTCTTCCTGCTCTGGACATAAATTTTTGATGATCACAAGTACTGGCAGTACTGAAAGTAACGAACAGTACTTAATAAGCCTAGTTCTTAATAAAGCACACAGACGAAGAGCGAAAAACTATCGAGTCTACTTGAACACAAGCAGTTCCGTTGAACTTGTTGGCTGTCTGATTTTTTAGGCGATCTCGTGTTCAGATTTCCTGCAGATGGTATTATTAAACATATCAAATTTCACGTTAAGCATATCGACAACCTTTACGGTGTGAGGTCTCACATATTCAGTTCCTTCATTGCCAGTCTATATTTTCCAATGGACTGCCGAGCGAATTCGAAGAAGCGAAACCAGGCACGAACTCGTCGGCGACACGGGAGCCGCAAGCGATGCCGCCGTCGCTTTGGGTATCGCTGGTTGGCATCGTTTTCTACTTGAGGAAAAAAAAAAAATTTGACAAATCCCTTGGTACGAAACAGAGCAAGGATTGTGTAGTGTATCACACTGTAAAACCAAACAAACAAGACTTTCGGTGGAGAAGAATCGTCTGTTAAGACGTAAACCATCTGCGTCACGGCATATTCCTTCGGGATTTAAAAAAAAAAAAACGGAAAAAAAACTGGGAGATTCTGTGACCTGCTTCAGCTGACTCATCTCCTTCCTTTTACTTCTGTTTATTTTCCACCATATTTCATGATGACGCGAAATTTCGGAGTTCTTGGAAGCTTCACGGCGTCTCAAATGAAAATATAATATATATTTTTATATCCATCCGGTCTCAGGCGAGCTTCGAGTCTTTCTGAATATCAAATCTCGGATGAATGAGAAAGGTTCCTCCCATCTTAAAATAATTTTATGAATAGCTTGAAATCAGAATTTCAGAGTTGAAGTATGGAAAATGGAGAAAGGTTGACGCATAGAGCGAAGATGAAGAAATCTCCTCGCCGGGAGGAGCAGTCGAGGAGCTGTCGGTGTTCAACTCCAACTTGCCTCAGCGCAGACGGTAGGTTGTCTCACGAGGGGGAGGGGGGGAAGGGGGGAAAGGGGGGAAAGGGGGGAAAGGGGGAAAGGGGGGAAGGGGAGGGGGGCAGGGAGCCTGAGCGCTCCCCATGGCCTTGAATAATCCCCCCTCTTATCTAATCTACACTTATCGAAAACTGAATTTTCTGCTTCAATGCATCCGCATCACATAATAAATAAATTTCCAAGTGTCCTGAACTCCGGACACAAGGATTACAGGAGTTAAGGCAGGAAACGCCGAAAATATTGTGGAACCCCCCCCCTTTCTCTCCTTCCCCCCCTTCCCCCCCTTCCCCCCCTTCCCCCCTACCCTCCTATGCCACCGTCGACAGCCAAAAATTTCCCAACTCATCTGAAAGATGGTGTCGAAATGTGAATCTCTGTAAGATTGCACTCGATGGCATGGGACTCATCCGAGGAAGATCCTTGCGGCCACGAGACCGTCGAATTCGCACTTCCCCACAATTTCAACGCACGATCACGTTCTGGAGACGATTCCTTCGAATGCCCCCCCCCAAAATTATACATTTTTCCCAACCATTCTAGCAGTGAACGACTCTGCCTTCGCGTTTCCCAGCGCCGGTCACCGATTCCTGAATTCGACGTCGATCGATTGATAGATTGATAGATCCGCGATCGCGGATGAAGGAAGAGGAAAAGAATGTCCGATCCGAGAAAAAAAAAAAACACGGAACCGCCGTCTCGCCTCGGCTCCGTTTCACGCCTTCTCACATCTCCAATTCACCGCCGAGTCTTTTCTTGGTTCTTCCTATTTCTTTCAGTTATTGTACTCTTGCTCTTCACCTTTTCCTTGAGCACGGTTGCTGTTTCGTTGATTTCTTTTTTCTGCTTTATCTCGTTTTTTTTTTCCACCGGGAGTTTCGGGAATTTTATGTTCTCGAAACATGAAGCACTCAGCGGTATTCGATAATGTAGCATTTCTTCTGTTTTTTTTTTTCTCTCATTCGACATACACCGGAAGTAGCAAGAATGCCAGACTAGTCGCTTGCAGCCTGCAAAGGCTTTCACGAACATTTGTTTGGAAGCATCACCGTGAAGTCCGGGTGAGTAAATCTTCCTTAAGATGCCATTGCATATTAGCACTAGAAATGATTTCTCCTGGGTAATACCAAATTCACCGTGATGAAGTCATCTTCGTTATTTTCTCGACCGACAACCGAAAGTTGAGGCGTTTGTTGAGGCCCCGTCGCAGGTTCAGCTTCTCCATCGCCACCGCAAACGCGATCGTTTCGTAATCCACTGAAAACCGACGGGCTCGAGCACCTTCGAGAAGTTAACCTCACGATAGAAGATTCTTCCTTCTTTGAGTCTGCGAGTGCAGGCGGCCGGATTCATAAATAGGTCCGACGGTTTTCCTTCTAATCCGCTTTCGAGTCCGCAAGGGGGTTCCAAGAGTGGCACCGAGATCCACGCCGACTGATCCTCGTTTTCCTTTGCTCCATCTCTTCCAACGGAGAGGAAGGAGACTCCTAAAGAAAATTTCCTTTAGCGTTCGTCGTCGATGATCGTGGGCTGAGGAGCTTCGCGATTTCTAATGGATCGTCGGTGCCGCGAGAGCTGTCAAGACCGACTGTCTCGTCCCTCCCCCTCCCCCCCCCCCCCACTCC
>CAJPEV010003235.1:0-33136 GCA_905338385.1 Darwinula stevensoni | reverse complement strand
ATGTGATCAGTGCAATTGGATTTCTCATTCCTTAAATGTCAGTTCTACATTAACCATTCAGCATATAAAAGATTATCTTATTGTGGGAAACTCAAGTGATCATCATTGAATTAATGTTTTTATATTGCAAAGCCATTGGTTGCAGTGGGAAAGCTGCTTCCATGTTTCAACAGGAGAGAACCATCTTTGTTAGTGACTGACTTCGGCAGGCTAATGAGCGCCTTCATCAGAAGGAACGTGCCCAAATGTGATTCTTTGTGATTCACTTGTTCAAAACTGATTTTCAAGGAGAAGAAATAAGAAATTATGAAATCCTTGGTCATACCTTTATCACATCTGTGTGAAATATACATCTGGCTTCATTAATTTGCTGGCATTAGACTTTACAATCTATCATGAATACAACTTCTCTTATGAAGCATGCCACCTTGAGAAAAAGAGGATAATGGGAGCCAATCAAATCATTCAACACAAGCCTTCTCAGATACTGTTTTGAGGCCCATTCATGCTGATCTTAATTTCTTTTATGAAAGCCTTATTTTGCATGTCACTGCGTGTTCACCGATGTGTGGACATGAAAATCGGCGTTGATCCTCCTGGTCAAGGTTTACGGTTGAAGAGATATACATTTGACAAGGGCCTTGCGGGTGTTAACGTGAAATTGACGTAACATCCATGTCAATATTAATGTTGGAGAAGAGGTACAAATTTGACAGGTTATTGATACAATGACCTTGTAAATATCAGCATGAATTTCTTGTAAAATTCACATTAATATTGATGTTCATGGAGAGGTACACAATTGACAAGTTATTGATGCAATGGCCTTGTAAATATCAGCGTTGATTTATTGTTAAATTCACATATCGATAGTGATGCTGATGGAGTGGTACACAATTGACAAGTTATTGATACAAGAACTTGTCAATATGAACGTGAGTTTTACGTCACATCCACTTGCTGTTGTAGATTTGTCCACATCAAGTTGATATGAATTAAACATACTCGTGCTGCCTGGAATGTCTCTACACAACATTCTAGGACTCCCCCAGTCTAAAATTCTTTCCCAATTGGAGAATCGTGGAAAAGGCTTAATGGCTTAAAAGACCTCATTACCAGAGACACATCTCTGAGTAAAATTTTGCTTTTTTTATGTGAAATCACCTGGCTTCATGGATAAGTAGCATCACATGCTCAGAGTATCAAAACAGAGGTAATGAGACATGCTTATCAGACATCATCAATGAGAAACTAACAATAAATTTGAAATAAGAACTCAAGACCTGAGGTTGAGATTCTGGGTGCATATGAGTGCATCATCCAAGTTATGCACCTAAATGAAGGTGACTAAGACAAGTGAAGACACCTTGAAGACATTGTCTTCAAGATATAGAAAAGCATTTGAATGAAAATGTCTTGGAAGATAACCCTTCTGGGATTTTGATGAGAATCCAACAGCAGATGTCTCCCTGATGCCCTGAAGACATTCTGTTCAAGATGTTGGAAATTCTCCAATAGAAGATGTCCTTAGGATGTCCCATAAAGACCTTGGGACAATTTGTCCAGTTGGGGACATCCCTGGGATGTCACCAAGCTGAGTGGGATATTTTTGCTTGTCAGTGCATATCATCTCCTGACTTGGAACTGACCTGAAAGAAACCAAGTGTACTGATGAGTGCATGATTTGAAGTGCATGAAGGCTAATCATGACATCTAAGTTAATATGATCTTCACAGGCTATACCATTCCACTTCTTGGAGTAAAAAGTTAGCCAGATGCGAGTCTGTAGGCATCTTTATTCAGTCAACTTGTGTTAGCATTGTGTTGCATGTTGCTATTTGTACATTCGGTTGAAATTCACACAACTTCACTTGGCCCCCATAACCCAGGCATGCTAAATCCTACTTACAGGTGTAAGAATTGGACTCAAGTGGACAAAAGTGAAAACAGAATCCACGACTTGACAGGTATCATTTTTATAGCATTAGGACCTTTGGTCTATGAAAAGTCTAAGGGAAACTATTTATATGCATGCAGTCATGCAGTTAGCAGGAGCCCATCTAGCCCATGTGTTCTATGAGTGGCCAGGAATAAGAATGACAACTACAATATATGATTGTGAATCAGGCAGACTCATACTCAATACTGGATTGTGGAACAAAGATAGTGCAACTTATTTTCACCTGAAGTCCTCAACAGGATATAGAGTAAGAAAAAGAACAAAACTCTCCCAACTCAAACAAAATCTGACAACCTGCAAAGCTCACACGTTTGCTTCTTTGCCTACAATATTTTCTTCCTTGAGAATGACCTAAATTATGCACTCCAACATGAAGTACTAAACACTATTGCCATCACACAGCCCCACTACAACTTTCACCTCATCTCATCATAATCTTGTTTTCTCTCACAATTTAATTACCATGACAATAATATTTCCCCATCTCAGTCGAAGTAAAGCAGCTTATACTTTTGAGAATTTTCATACCAGGGCTATGTTCCTCTATCTTTCACTCCTGCTTCAGAAACAGCAAAATTTTACAGTATCTTCCCAGTTTTCCTGCAAATCCAATCATTACCCAAGTGATTATTTTTGCCAGGCATAACTTAACTGGATGGAGCAACATTTCAACATTGAGAAAAAGCTCTGGCTAAATTCAATATTCAGATATGTGTAACCCCAACCTTTTTTGAAACTTCCAACATTAAAACTGAATAAAAGCCAGACAAACTACAAAATTATCAACATACTCCTCCATATGTCAGGACTATTGGTAAGCAGTGGCACAGCCAGAATTTTGCCAATGGGGGGATAAGTGGAACGGTGGGGGGGCTTACTTTTCATCATGGGTGGGAAAGGGGGTGGTGGTGGATGCATTTTGATCAGAGTTGGAGGGGCTGCACCACTGTTGCTGAGTGTCTTGTTACAGTCTGTTTGGAAAGTTCTACATGTTTCAAACAATTTTCCATGTATCAGTTGTTTTGAAATGTATTAACTATCATATAAGTTTGTGTGCAAGAATGTATTTTTTTCTGGAAAATAATTTGAAACAAGAAGTTCCTCTAAACATTAAAATAAAAATAAAAAACTCAACCAGTTGATAATTAGAACAGAAAGGATATAGTAAAAGCAAACAATAGCTCTGGGAAAAGATGAAAATCACATGGGACAAAATTCAGGGTGGTAGATGAAGCAGTAAATTCCATACAAAGGTCAGTAACATTTCCTTAGTGGATGCAGTTATAAAAGGCCTACCATTTTCATTCAGCACATGACAGTGCTAGGCCTCCCACACTCACATTCACATAAACACACACTAAATGTAAGATTCGATAATGTCATCCTGCTGCATGACACTGCTAAGCTTGACACAGCTTTAGGCATAAAGAAATTGTTGCAAAAGTTAGAATTGGAATTAATGTCTCATTCCTACAGGCCACTCCTTAAACAATGTGGCTTTCATCCATTCTGAGCTGCCAGAACCACTTTAAGACAAGAATTGCGGATATGAAACTGGTGTGCATGACACTATGAAGCATTAGTGTTGACATCAACTCAAGTTTCCTCAGACAGCTTTCTAATGACTGTTCATGACCTGGAAAATGCATCAACCTGAAGGGAGATGGTACTTACAAAATAAAAAACCTAACCAAGCATCTGAAAAAATGCAATCCTTCTTAGATCTGAGATAGGTACAATTTACATCCTACCAGAACAGAATGAAGAGTGAACATCTCAAAATAGCAAGAGATAAATTCCATTCTTACTACTTCTAACTTGCTCTTTCCTCAATATTCTCGTACCTTACTGCTAGATTCTCATCAACAACCCCCAGCTTTGGTGTCACTCTCTGGACCGGTGCATCCCACTCTAAATAAAATAAAGTTACATTTTCTTTGTCACTAAGTGCTCAAATCTTCAGATTCTGTCCCCATGACTTGTTTCACAGCAAACAAGACCCATGACTTGTTCCACAGCAAACAAGACCCATGACTTGTTCCACAGCAAACAAGACCCATGACTTGTTCCACAGCAAACAAGACCCATGACTTGTTCCACAGCAATCAAGATTTACTTGAAACTTTAGAAAGGTTGCAAAACAAAACATGTAGTGAGGGCTGGCAGATAGTGTTCCCACATTACCAAGGAGGAAATTCAATGTCAAAACCTGAACTATGAGTGTGTGAGAATTGACTTCTACAGTGAACTCATCAGGCAATTTGAATGACTTCCCAACAATATGACCTTCAAGAACTGTAGTCTGAGTCAGGTAATAAAACCAGCAAAATGCTATCAATCCTTGACTGATTGGTATTCAAATCTTCAGTGCCTTCCCTCATTCATCCAGAATAAGTTCTTTAGTGAATATGTCTTTGATATGCCACTGCCATTCAAGTCTCCAGTGCTACTCAATACAGACAATTCCTAGATTCAACCTCAAGGGCCTTTGGTGACTGGATTACCCACTGTGTTTGGACTGACATCACCACAGGAACTATATCATACATCAGAAAGAGAAATTTCACCCAGATTCTCCAGAACCAGATCCAAGAATTCTTCCCTCTAAAGAAAATCTAGATCAGCTCAAGGGACAAACACCAGAAGATTCCTAAACTCCTAATCAGTTTCAATCAACCATGCCTTCCATTCCCTGCACAACATTGCATACATAGGCAACTCACAACCTAGGTGCCTGGGAAGCAAAGCTTACCTATTCCCATGAACTCAGAAAATCCCACCCCAGGACACAATAAGGTAAAATGTTTCTTTCTGTGGTGAATCCTCATCAATTTTCACATTCCCCTTGAAATACTGCCCTCCATGAAACCCTCAAAAACCACTGAGCAACCATACATAATACATCCACAGGATGATGAAATCATGCAAGCAAAGGCATTAAACAGATTCAGTTCTCTAAAGGGAGAGACATTAACCACTTTTGATGCAAGAAAAATCTGACATAATGAAATAATTCACATAGCTTCATCAGCTTTTCTAGAATGAGAAACAGCTGCATTTCGAAATCCCCACATATTATTCCCTAGCTAATAAGGGTTTTCTCTGTGTAATTGATCCTTTTAGCACCAACATGTCTGTCAGTCACAATCCTGTAGTGGGACACACAGTGGTTCCAATGTTATAATTTTGCTCTCTTCACTTATTACATCAGTGTGTCAATTGATACAATCGAAGTATCCACAAAAGGCTAAATGGCAAAATGAATCCCAGCAAAGAAGTCATCCGATTGATAAGTGCATACCACAATCACAACTTTCCATTTCAAATTGAAGATATTCAATAAATAAGATAATAAGATATTCATTAAATAAATAATAAATAATAAACATTCAATAAATATCACACTGAATAAGGCTTCACAGAAGTTGAGGTTTTCAGAGCTGCAAGTAGTTTAGCTACTTGTTTAGCTCCATGGAAATGCTGCACCTCACCATTGCTACTCTCAACCTCTGCTATTTCTATTCCATGGGAAGGAGAACAGGAGTTACAGGGCTTTGCTGAATCCTGTGGTAATGGCTAAGTTCTCAATCTCTCAACTGGTTTAAGGGATATTATATGTTACGCACACACCCCCCCTCTCTACACACACCATTGTGCACACTTCCTTCCCTACCCTCTCCATGTGCACACCTGTGGCTATGCTGCATGACATACAAGACCTGCATCTGGTGTGCCTGAAGCACACTGCCATGTTTGGGGCGTACGCGACCTGTACCTCTCTTCCGTACACGTTGATGGCAATGCCATCTAACTGAATCCGTCCCAGGACCACCCATTGGAGGTGTGCTTTCCAGCTTTCCTTTTAATGGATAGGGGAATTCCTAGTACATTCAAAAATGCTAATGACATCAAGCACATGATTTAGAAAAAGACAGAACTAACAAAAGATCAACTGTTAAAAATTCCTTGGGTCATTAGCTGGGGATAAGGAAGGTACTTACTGAAATGAATCCTTTGTGCATGAAATCATCAAAGGGGGGGGGGGATTTATGGCAGGCATAAAATATTATGTTCATGAACAACTTATGCACAAGACATTGTTTCTTATAATAGTATATTTGAGTTTTGTTAAATCAAAACACTTGATGAATCTTTCAAGAATCACATTTTCATTTGGTTGCAGTAATAAAAGAACATGATGCTGATATAATACCCCAGACCATATTCATGATTATTCTTCAACTCCTGGGAGTGGTTTCAATCTTTTCTGGACAGTCAAAGGGAATAGGCTTATGTTTATGGAGAGGTGCCTTCCCCTCCACTGGGAGCTGGCCTGAAGACACCCGGTTGATCTCCTCTATTCTGACCCCTGATTCTATCATCAAGTTTCTGATAATATTCACCAAATCTTATGTCATCTGACATCCTACACAAGATAGCACCAGAACTCCATTTCCTAATTTCTCAATAGACTCATTGTGGGAAGGTTTTAAATAAACTAATGAATTTGCAAGAGGAGGCTTCTCAATTCATCACAAAGTGGATTCTCACTTCGTGAAATGAAATAAGGATTAACAATAACAATAAGCAATAACGTTATAACTAAACTTTTGAATAAGAAGCTTTGGAAGGCAACAGAGTGGTTTATTTAATAAATATTGAAAAAATGAATGCCTGCCATCTGGATCTCATCTTGAACTACTGGGTGAAGGGTCTGAAAGGGCAACCAAGTCAGTTGAGTCCCTTTGCATAACAGTAGCATATTATGTAGAACGTGCAAGGTCTGGGGTCCTCCATCATCTGCATCAACTAACTTTGAAAAGCACAAAAACTTCATTTCAGTGTTCCTGTAACTGGTATAAACAATAGCAATGACAATCACACTTGCAATTGAATCCCATTTACATGTGAAGGGCTTCATACCAGACTCTCCAAAGGTCACTATGTTTATGACCTATTGATAACATACTTGGAGGATTTAGACATGTCAGACTCAGTTTGTAAATGAATTAGACAATTGGATAGGATTTCACTCGTGTCCATGATGTCAAAGGAAAGTGTTCATGAATGTTATTCAATGTGGTTCTAATCAATGATAAAGATTGTCCAAAAGCATGGGTAGGTACTCCCCACTGCTACTTGGAGAAAGTCCTGAGAAATGGAGCAAACTTCCTCCAACTCATTGAGTGTACAAGGGCATTAGAATAAAACCTTGCCCTAGAGAAAATCTAAACCTGGAATTCTGCTGGGTCGAGGCCAAGAGGTCTTGCAGGCAAGGATTCTTCCAAGTGTTAACTTATAATATGGGGTATTGAATCATAATAGTACAAGGTGAGATTATTTGTGCTGCCTTCCACAAGATGAAATTGGTCTCCACACGAAGTTTCACATAATGACTATCAATATTCTTTGTGAGATTATATGAACAGTGATATTGATTATTAAGATGAATACTATAGAATTGATACTCATTTATTTTCATCTTGTCAACAAATATTTATTGTACTAAATGTATTGTGGAGTTCACTTCTCCCCAGTATTACTGTATATAATTCAAGCTACCTACCTCACTCCATATGGAGGAATTCTTGTTCTATAAGACTGGATGGGAAAAGGTTCAGGATTTTTCACACTTGTGAGGAAATGTACACCCTAACCTTGTGGTTTGAAAGAACTGATTCCTCAATTTCAGAAAATGAATGACCATGTTCCCATGCCATACATAATACCCCTAAAAAAATAAACATTGCTTGAATATGGTGTACTTCTGCCAAATTTTTTTACATTCACAACTAGATTACCATTTTCTTGGATTTCATGTCATGACTGAAATTGTTAGCAAACTGAATTTCAAAACAGGAGAGAACTCAATATAAAAGACTGCTGAAAGTTTCAGCTCCAAGATTCCCTTCAACCTGGGCAATAAAGCATTCTCAAATTCATTCAAGATGCATAAAACCAAACAGTGGCATGCCCAATGAGGGTTAGGGGTCATAACCATCCTCATGTGATACATTTTACAGATTCATTCCTCAAAATTATTACAAATGCATTATGAGTCACCAATATCTCTTATGTCAACTCCCCATTGAAATTTTCTGGCCACGCCACTGAAGTGGCCACTTCCCGTTCTAATGATTAAGACCTAAGGTGGATACGCACAAGACGTTTGTCCTTCATGGAAATGGCACAACCAACATGGGACTAACGTAATTCTTTCGGCCTGGGCCTAGGGTATATAAACGTCCAACGAAATCATCTATGTCTAGGCTGGATTTTTAATCACAAGCAAGGAGAAGTACGATCGATGATGAAATTCGATGCAACTGATGACTCCAGGCTGAGACGTCTTGAGGCTGAACATCTCTTCCTTAGACGCACAAAAAATAAAAGTTTATACTTCCAAAACACAGGACCATCACCGGCAACATAGGCCTACTGAGCCTTCAACTATGGGCTCAAAAACAATACCCTCTTTAGCATATTTTCGAAATAGAAACCCCCTGAGGGGGTTCACAGGTGCAGGGTTGAGAAGAATCACTGAACAACAGTGAGTTGGACACGAAAGGGCGTCGATGTCCGTGCAAGTTCCATTCTAAGGGAACTGAACCTGGGGCTGCGCCATTTCTCGAGGATTACAGGAACTAGGCTACGGCTGCGCCATCTCTTGAGGGGTACAGGAACTAGGCTACGGCTGCGCCATCTCTTGAGGGGTACAGGAACTAGGCTACGGCTGCGCCATCTCTTGAGGGGTACAGGAACTAGGTTACGGCTGCGCCATCTCTTGAGGGGTACAGGAACTAGGCTACGGCTGCGCCATCTCTCGACAATCAAAGGAACTAGGCTACGACTGCGCCATCTCTTGACAATCAAAGGAACTAGGTTACGGCTGCGCCATCTCTTGAGGGTTATAGGAACTAGGCTACGGCTGCGCCACCTCTCGACAATCAATGGAACTAGGCTACGGCTGCGCCATCTCTTGAGGGTTATAGGAACTAGGCTACGACTGCGCCACCTCTTGAGGGTTATAGGAACTAGGCTACGACTGCGCTTCTGGAGGAATGTGGGAACTTCCGCAAGGTAAATCGAAGCTCTCAGTACCCATAGGCTGCGATCTTGGAGTCTTGCTGAGGGTCCCGTTCCTACTTTGCATTGAGATGCCTAGGTGTTCGGTCCCAAACTCCTTGAACAGGGGCTTCATGTTTTCCTTCGATTCGAAAAAGATGTGATCGGCGGGCATTGAGAATCTTAGGTTACATGGTCCTGGTCATGGAGCTTTGAAATGCTCTTTTTGTTCCGGTCTCGGCCTCGTTAATCACTGCAGTTTATCTAATACTTATTTTCTTGGTGACAGTTGAGTATTAAATATAAATTCATGGATAGTATCTGCCAAATAGTATTCGCCAAATGTTTTGTTGCTTGGTGCTATTGTGATTTTATTCGATTTGAAGATTTTCTTCAACGTCACTGTCATAGATTGATGAAAAAGCATTACCATTGACCATGATATATTTCTGAGGAAGGTGAAAACTATGGAGTAAGGGGAAATGTACTTGAAAAGTTTGTAAATACCTGAAGAACAGGCAACATATAATACCATCAGTGCTTGTAAAGTGATCCATTAACAACTGAGTGTGGGGCACCTTAGGGTTCAGTGTAGTATCAGGAATAGAAAGAAGAAAGGTACTGCACAGATGTATTGCACCATTTAGATGTCCCAAGGGCATCAGTGTTGAAGATCCATTTCACTCCACATTAGAAAGCATGATGCTCCTATTTACATCCTACCAACAAGGTGAAAATCAATGCTATTAATTAAAAATTGGAATCCCTATAGTGTCTCTGATAACTGAAAACCTTGCAACCTTGACATCCTCACATCACCATGACCAAAATCTTTTGAAGGGTGCAATTTAATACAAATTTCTTCTTTAAAAATTATCAGATTTAATTACTACATAGTCTTATAGTCAAGAACAGTCTGCTGTTCAAGAAACCCTTGGTCTCAGTGGCAACATCAATATTATCTATTCCTTAATGCAGCCAAAGTAAGGAAGACAGATTTCTCCATGCTCAAATCAAGATGAAAAAAGCTTGGAGGAATCGAGAGGAAATTCAAATGGAGCAAGCATATGTGACGAGTTGTGAAGAAATTTAAGGGACTGTTACACTAAAAGCTGCACTTATGGCCCCTACTTACATCCAATGAAACTGATGATGGAACTGACACCTGCAGTATTAAGCGGGGCTCAGATCTGCCACTCCATCAGTTATTTTCTGGCGGGCCCTTATGAGAATGGCAGATGAATTTGCCTGACCTGAAATCTGACCCTTATTGATGGAGCATGGAAAGAGCAATGGTATAAGGCAGGAGAGTCACGTCGGTACGACCGTAATTCATGTTTTCATGAAAATCAACGCGCTTTGAAATGAACGAGGGGAAGTCTCCATTGGGATTGGCGATAGGCCTATTTTTCGAGTTTTCCCCCTCTGCTCCAAGCAAAAATGTTTACATTCGTGGCAGTAAGGAATGGGAAGGCCGGTCGCGCTTGGACTAAACATGGCGTTTTGTAAAGCTGTCGTCATTACCTAATGCTTCGCATCTATATAACTTGGTACTGAGGGATGAGGATGAAAATAAGCTTAACTGCATTCCCAACGCCATCTCTGGAGAATTAAATGTACCTACCTTCACCTAAAACTGAAAAATATGGACTTCTATGGACACTCAGGAGCTAAGCTGACGGCCATGAGTGAGAAGTGGATGTGGATTGCGCAGAAGAGATTTCGCCTTTTAAAGAGAAAATCCATCACCAGAAAATCTCAAAGGGGTCAGACAACCGAGGCTTCCAAACCAAGATTCTGCTCCCAACGCCCACTTGAGCTGCTTTTTTTTACACAAATCCCACGGCCTGGAGCTGAACCCGACAACCTCCCCTCTTCTAAGCGGTTGTCCTATTAAAATCCCTTGGCCTTCAGTGGCTCCGTTTGGCGAAACAAGCGTTTTGTTACTCCATGGCTCACTGGAGGCGGAGACCCAAACCCCGACTCCCAATCCCGTGCTGAAGTTGAAGTTTTCTTTGTGGATCGTCTCCTTCCGTGACCTAAATCTATGTGCATGTTTTATTTTTGACGTATTAAATGACGTTCATGTGAAATTCCAAGATTCAGAATCAAACGGCCACTTGAACGGCCTTCGCTGGACGAAGGTTGTGATGGAGATTTAAAAAAATCCATTGGCCTTCCGTGGCTCCCGGTGTAGTACGTGACACAATGGGTCAATGGGCCTTCAAATTCGACAAAAACCTTATGGTTTGTATTCACCATCGGAGTTTGAAAAAACTTTACCAATACATTTAGCAGGAGTTCATCTTGCTCATGTGCATCTATGAGTTGCCAAGGTCAAGCTACAATAAGTGCTTGTGAATCAGGCACACTCATACTCAATATTGGATTGAGGAACATAAATTGTATACTAAATTTTCAAATGAAATTCACAATAGGATACTATGTTAGAGACTTCCTCCCTGTCATCTGGATAAATCCTCTTGAGGAGAACCAGTTCACCTATGCAGATGGTTGTTGAAAAAAATCAACTAGAACACCAGCTCAGGTACAGATCTGCCATTTCACTGGCACCCATATCACTGAAATTATCTTCTTTGCGACAATCTAACCATCAAAACTTGAAATAAATAATAGATTATACATAAAAAAATAAATAATAAATAATAGATATGGTGTAGGAGGTACTTTTATAAAGATGATGAAATCACAGTAAAAGATAATGCGCATGTCCGGCATAACGGAATAAAAGGGGCGCGCGAGAGAGTAGCGCCGGGTCAGGTCGGGTCGAGTCAGGTATGTTAAGTGAGTGAGTCGGACAAGGGAGTCGAATTGTAGAATAGTGAGGAGAAACCTTCAATTTCTCATGACCGATACACGTGAACCTTTCCATAGATAGTTTCCAGTCGATGATGCCATATTTTTTAACGAATTTCGAACCAATTGGCATGGCAGGACACACATTAAAATGTATCATAAACACAGCTTCTTTTTTGTCGATGCCTTGTCTATTCTGGATGCTTATTAATAATCGGGATATGGAAGCAGTAATGATAACGATAGGGATAGCTGCACATTCCCCAAATGCATGATTTCCATCCAGCAACGTCCAAATAAATCACCTGCGGGCTCAGTCTAACATGGTGAGAGGGTATTAGCTAGCCCTTCAAGACACCCGATCCCGGGCGCTTAAGCACCGGATTTCTTTTCCTTCAGAAAATGGCTGCAGACTCACGGCGTGACGGATGAGAAAGTCCCTAATGATGTTCCTGAATATTCCATGAAGGATGAATATTTTCACTTGGATATTTCCTGAATGCAGGCTGCATTGTTAGCTGAGCTTGAAACAGGATGATCGCGGCAAATTTGTTTCAGAATAAAAAGAAAGACAAAGAAGTTTTAGTCTCATTTCGAACCAACTTCTTACTTTCTAAATTATTACATTTCACTTCTTGAAAAAATTTTCTTCGAGAATGTGTTTAATCTCTACCTCAAACAATTCGTCAAATCTTATATTCCTATTATTGCAGTTCCACTCTTTTTTTTTAGTTTCTCCCATACCAAAAATTGCAATAAAATTGCAGTTATTTTTGTCATTTAAGAAAATACACATACACATATCCTATAGTTACCGGTAAGTAAATATCAGGACATTCGAATGATTTCCTTTAATGCTTTGATTTCGGGGGCATTCAAGGGCTGAAATCAGTCGTAGGTATTCATTTTTACCCAACATCGTGCGTCCAGTTGTCTATCAGCAGTATTACGATGAAGTTAAAATAGTTAATACTTTCTTCACGAAAGGGAAACCAAATTGATTGCGGCTGTGATACATCGCTTTAAGAAAAGGCCTACATGAATATGAATACGGTTATTAACCCTTTTAATCGTGACGATTCAGTAAAAAGCGTATGCTTTTGGCAGATGATAACCACTCTCTTTGATGTTTCTCGATGCATCAGTTCTTTCCCGAAATTTTCCCGGAGACATAAAAAAAAACAGCATGGAGAACTAAGCTATAAGGCGAATGCATTTTTGCTTGTTTTTTTTTTTTCCTTGTTTTCATTTCGCGATTTTTTCTCAACAGGAGAATCAGACATTCCTACGCATTATGTATTCATCAAACAGCCTTTATAACTCAATGCACCTATTATCATGGTTGCCTTGATTTACAAAAAAAAACACAAAGCAAAAATAATCGGAAATGGAAATTTCCCAGTAACTTTCAGGTTAAAAAAAACTCCTTTATTTTGTAGGAGGTACTTTTATAAAGATGATGAAATCACAGTAAAAGATAATGCGCATGTCCGGCATAACGGAATAAAAGGGGCGCGCGAGAGAGTAGCGCGGGGTCAGGTCGGGTCGGGTCGAGTCAGGTATGTCAAGTGAGTGAGTCGGACAAGGGAGTCGAATTGTAGAATAGTGAGGAGAAACCTGAGAGAAGACGCGGGATATTGAGTGGACCCTTGACGTCAGTGCTGGAGATCGTATGCTGTCTGTCACCCCACTGATACCACACGGGTTTATATTCAGGTATTGTTCGTTGAGTATCTATTGCCTAATGAGCGTTTAAGGGAGCAGAATTTTTGACATTTTGTCCCATATCCATTTCCTGGTTCTCATTATTATTGACCTCTTTCCAAGCCGGTTGTCACAATAAAGTAGTTGTATATTTAAGGAGTCAACGGAGTCATTATGAACCTCGAACACGCTGGCGATCTCTTCGTGATAGTCATTAACGTTAAATCACGTCGGAGCCGCCTACAATGGAACACACACATAATAAAATAATGAGAGAAACTATGTGAGTAGGAAGGAGAAAAGTAAAAAATACTAATACTTGGTCTCAAACATCACTTGGAGTTTACCTTTTCATTATCCTCCAGCAATACCTTATAGCAATACTATGTACTTTGTCAAAGGAGCACTGAGTACAAGTTTAAAACAAATTCATAGTGAAAAGAGCTGGTTTACACTCCAAACAGCTAAATGTATGCTACCATCAGGTAGATTATCAAGTCAGTTATGCAAAATCAACCCCACATTTACATAACTATTTTGCCCTCACCTCATTTGTGACATCCCTTGATATGGTTCCTCCTATCCTGGAAATTCAGAATAGTTAACCAAGGATTACCCAATTTTCCTCAGACTCACCTCAATGAGTCATTTGAAAAATCATTTGTCAGGATTACTTCTGCCAATAGAAGCAAAAATGTTTCTGGTCAGGAGGTGGAGGCCAGACCATTCAACCCAAAAGTAACTGAACCTTCCCATTCATAACAACAAAAAAAAACATAATCCACCCCACCTCAAACTAATTCTGAATGAATCCTGTCAAGTAGCTCACATGTTTGTCTCTGTCCTGCAACATTTCCTTTCTTGAGAATGACTAGAGTAATTTCCCACTCCACTATGAAGTCCGTAACACCACTATCACGACATAGCCCAACCACAACTCCCACCTCATCCCATTGTTACATAGGGCATTCAGAAAGTTTCCAGATGTGACTTCATGGAATAGGTAACACATGAAAGCTTTTCCACACCTTCCGCTCCATGAGACTGTGTGCAAATTTTCAAATATGTACTTCTTCAGGTATTCAATTTCTGGCATTTCATACTCTGCATGCCTGCAAATTTTTGTTTCTGGCCCCTGTCACAACTGTTTGGTGTGAGGTTCACAAGTGGATCTAACTTCCTACCAATTAAAAGCTTCTCATGCGTAATGTCACGATGAGTTCCACAGCTGTTGTGTTGCAGCCTGTGGCTACCTGCTTTGCTTCCCATGATTGTTTGTTTAACCATGGCATATTCTTTAGATGCTTCTTATGTATGTTGAGGTCCACAAATACCTTTTAATGTATGTAATTTAAGTGAAGTCTGAAAATTGTGATGCTGTAACTGCAGAAGTATATGTTATGCAGGAAAGAAAAAATGAAAAACATAGTCACTTGCTTGGTTCACAGCATATATAGATCTAATACTGACTTTAGCTCACTGGTCCAAGTCCTCAATTGTTGATAGGTGAGGTGCTACATCGAGGCTAATTGTTATAGTTCAAGAATCTTTGCCAGTGTCCAACAATAAATATCTAAGGAAGAAGTCCCTTTCATATTTTTAACATGAATGTAGGCTTCTAATCTCAATGCCCAAACTATTAATAGACCTCAGACCAAGTTGTATTTCATCATGTGGCCCTGGAAGATAAAGCAAAAATAATTTATTCAAATTTGTTAGCCATTCATTCAGCTTCTTTCACAGCTTAAGTACCCTTACCCAAGTAGCACAAAAGTAGTGGGTCATAGGTGGCCCAGGCACTATAAAGGGTGCCAATGATAGCCCCCCCTGCCGGGGAAGTACTGTAATAGCTAGAAGTGTGATCGTGATATAATCTGAAAGTACATCCAATTCTTCTTCTTTGCAGGTATTAACATGTGTGCTGCTGTGTTAAACGACAGTGAAAAAAAAAGATTTGTCGACCGCATTCGAGCAGTTACGTTTCGTGAGGCTCGTGACGCTGGTGCCTCCTTTATCTCTCGGTCTTGGGTTGCTCTACGGCTTGGAAGATCTGAGGACTTTGTCAAGCGNAGCTGTTCGTGATGCCAATGGAGGGAACACTGAATATTGAGCTTGTAAATATAAACCCACAATAAATTGTGCTACCTATTGGTATTTTCATTTTTTTCCTACCAGGCTTCGTTTACTCTGGGGAGGGGGGGGGGCTATCATTGTTTGGCACCCTGTACTGGCAGAATGGGAACAATTGGGAACTGGGACAGGTGGGAACATGGCAGAAATGTTCAATGTACCTGGTGGACCAAAACCTAGTAAAGGTGGTGGGCCACCAGCTCTACTAATATCAAAGGAGAAGAATCTGTTCTGTATTGCAAAAATGCCTACTACTGCAAATCAGACATTTGAGCAGAGGCACTTGCTCACCACAGGATGAAACTGTCACATTGGCAGCTTCTGTCAACCATGTCACCAATATTGTCCTTGGGGGTGAGGTTTATCAGGATTTTGACCATGTCTATATTACAACTTACAAAAGTTCAACAGCATTCTGTAAAGATGATGTTAAACATGTGGCAGGTTATGTTGCTCAAAAAGTTAAAAGGACAACTTCATGCACCACTAGTAAAGATGCCTTGAAGGACCCCACCTGCCACTTACATTTTTTTATTCAGAAAAATTGCAACAGACTCACCTTTCCATCCAGAGATGTAATTATATGCATTACAGCAGAGAAGGTTGTTTGTTGTTTGACAGACAAGGTACCAGTAAAAGCATATAACTATTGTTCTGTAAGCTGCAATCAGAGGCAATGAGCAGCCTAAATGTCTCTTCTCTTTTCCAATCATTAGATTCTTAGCTATTTGAGAATGAACTCTTGGAAGGGAGCCATACAGTTGCCCTGATCAAGAGCATCCCGAGGACATTTTTTCCAATCTTCATTTTAATAGACCACACAATGACAGAGTTTGTCTGTCATTGTAATAAGTAATCCCAAGCATGGATTACTTTTAGTTTGCTGTGATTTACATTAAACCAGTTATAATTGTCAAAAAAACCTGATCATAAAGGGACTTCTGTGCGATTTGCTTTGAGCACAATGCTATCAAGATGAAAATATAAGTACTTCTCATTGGAACAATTGTCATATCTACTGGAATAACTTCCAAGAATTGAAACTAATGGGATTAAATTATTGAAACTGGTCCACTACCATGATGAAGAGACGGCGCACGATCTGCAGTGAGAAGATACTGCTTTGCAATTGTGTTCGTACTCGTACCATGGGCTTCATAGGCCTGATGTGATTTCTTTGATTTGAGACGTATCATCACTACTTTAGACGCACCGAAGTGATAACATTGCACTATGTAAAAGTTGGTTCACTTCCAAAACACTGGACCGTCACTGGAGGCAACACAGGCCTAGGCCTTTAACGCCTCCAGTGCCTTCGATTACGGCCATTAACGATACCCTTTTGCGCACTAAAGCAATGCGGCAGATTCCTCCCCTTTCTTTTCGATGCAGAGTTGGATTCACACCAAGGTGAATCTCTGAACTCACTGAAGGGCTTGAAACGGAAAGCCTCAAGTGGAAGTCATGGGCATGAACAATGGCGGACGCCCTTCTTGTTGGCGTGCGGCTTGCAGCGCATTCACCATCGTCAAGTTACATTGGCTCCACACTGGGCTCTAACTTTAGAGTGAGGCTACGCACTGCACCATCTGGAGGACTATGGGAATAGACACTACAGCTGCGCCACCTCTGGGGGACGAAGGGAACTAAGGCGACGGCTGCGCCACCTCTGGGGGACGAAGGGAACTAAGGCTACGACTGCGCCATCTCTGAGGGAGGAAGGGAACTGAGACTACAGGGTCCACCATCTCTGGAGAATTGAATTTACATTCACATCGACGCTCTACGAAAAAGAGTGACCTCTCAGACTCGAGAGATGCTTTTGACAGCACCATCTTTGGCCAGTAAAACTACGCTATTCTGTGGTGTGAACGACTAATGAAACTGCTGGCAAGGCAGAAAGCCACTAGTGAATGGCTCTGGAATCCAGTGGCCATGAAGTTCTATCGCGGCTCAAAATAAAGAAAAATAGACACCTTTGGAAGTTTTTTTCTACTTTACCTCTCTGAGGGCTACGGAAACTCTGCCCAGAGACTATGGCTGCATGGCTTCACCTAATACGAGGGCAACTCCGTCGGAAAAAGAGTACTTCGCGACCGAAACAGTCCCTTGAAAGAGTACGACAATGACGGACTCAGGAACAGATTCAGACTATCACGGAGCCTCATATTGGATATCTGTGCCCTTGTCAGGTGAAAATACAAAGGGGTACTGCCTGTTGTGGTGCACTACCGATCCAACTTGTAGTGTGTACAGCTCTTCGTGTCCTGGCGACAGGCTCCATCTACTCCATGCTTGGTAATGGCCCAGCCCTTTCTATTCCTACCATATTTCGGTACATCCATTCCTTTCTGAAAACATAAAGAAGTTCGTTGTGTCCCCAGCATAGAGAGAAGATGTCATCAGTGTGAAAAATGGCTTCCTTCAAGTATTCAACTTCCCAAATGTGATAGAGGTTATCGATGGGACACATGTCCCAACCCCTCAACGTTCAGCTTGTTTGTGATACTCAGATGGTATTTGTATGTGTTGTGACAAAGTTTCCTGGTTGTACCCACGATAGAAAACTCTGTTAAAAAATGAAGCTTTGTTAGAAACTTCGACAGCACCTGGTACCCTCTGGCGGATGGCTACTAGTAGATTCTGGCTACCCACTCAGATAAGATATAAATACAATAAGTGGTTGTGAATCAGGCAGGCTCATACTCAATACCGGATAAAGGAATATAAATTGCACAACTAGTTTTCCCCAGAAGTTCCCAATAGGATACAGAGTAAGAGACTTCATTCCTGTCATCTGAATAAATCCTCTTGAGGACCAGGTCACCTATGCAGATGGCCATCGAGAAATAATAAAACTAGAGTTTAGAGTTAGAGCTCAGGTACAGATTTGACATTTCAACTGGCACCCATATCACTGAAATTTTCTTCTTTGCCACAATCTAACCATCCACCCTTGAAAGAAATAATAGATAAGGAACATGTGCATCATAAAATGCACAAAAAAGTTAAACTAATGAAAGAAACTGTCAAGAAAGTGAAAGGAAAAGAAAACAATACCCAAGTCTTGGTCTCAAAAATCATTTGGAGAAGTTTACCTTTCATTATTCTCTAGCAACCTCTTATAGTATCACAGGGTGTCTCATCAAGGGAGCTTTGAGTATAAGTTTGAAACAAATGCATAGTGACAAGAGCTGTTTACACTCCAGCCACCAAAATGAATACAACCATCAGGCAGATCATCATGCCAGTTATGCAGCATCAACTCCATATCCAGATAACTACTTTGCCTTTTATTATGCCCTCACTTCACTTTATATGGTTCCTCCTATCCCAGATATTCATATCTAAAAAAAAAAGTATAACCCAATTCTTCTCAGATTTACTTCTATGAGTCATGGAAAGTCATTTGGGCCATTCCATGCCAACTGACCGGGGAATGACGCTGACCATCTCAGAAAAAATTGAGAATTTTCAGAAGTTACAGGTTTTACATGAAACTTCAATATTCAAATTTCTTTCCATTGGTAAAGGAGACATGAACTTTGAAAATATCGATTTTCAAGCACGTGACACCCCTCAGGTGAATTTCACAACTCTCAAACTACAACAGCTAAAAGTGCATGCAATGGCTCATATGGAAGGTCTGAAACAGTTGAATCCTATCGTTACTACGAAAATAAGGGTTATAAGAAACCTGAATAACATGTATTTTCAAAAATCTACTAATACTTTAGAATTTCATCACCCCATTATCTTTTGTTGGAGTTAACATAACAGAACCAAATTTGCAGTACTAAGAGTCCACCTCTGGTTCAGTTTTATGATATAAGTAGTATTTGGTTCTTTTCCTTCCCACACGTTGAAAATTAAAGTTGAATATCTCTTTTTTTATTTTAGCAAACTTTGACCATTTTTTATAATGTGGGGATCCAGATGAAAAAATATCTCATGTCATAAGAAACAGCAATCCAACATCTATTTGAGGACATGAGTTTCATTGCGTTACAGTCACATATAGGGCCAGCTGATATTTTCAAAGTTAATATCTTCTTTACCAATGGCAAAAAAATATATATATATTTAGGATTTTGGAGTTTCATGTAAAACCTGTAAACTCTGAAAATTTTCAATTTTTTCTGAGATGGCAGAGCGTCATCTTTCAGTTAGTTGGCATGGAATTGCCCATTTGTCAGGATTACTTCTACTATTAGAAGCATGAATGTTTCTAGTCAGGAGCTGGAGGCCAACCCAAAAGAAACAGAACCCTCCTTTCCCAACAAACGATGAAAAAAACCACAACCAAACCCACCTCAAACTAATTCTGAAAGTCCTCTCCAAGTAGCTCACACATTTGTCTCTGTCTTGCAACATTTCCTTTCTTGTGAATGACCCAAGTAATTTCCCACCCAAAAATTAAGTCACCAACATGGCCCAACCCCAAATCTCACTGCATGCCATTGTTACATAAGGCACTCAGAAAGTTTCTGGCTGTGACTTCATAGAAAGGGTCACACATGAAAGCTTATCCACACCTTCACCTCCATGTTATATGAGACGGTGTGGAAATTTTCAATTAACAAATAATAAATACTTCTTCAGGTATTAGATTTCTGGCAATTCCATACACTGCACAAGTGCAAATTTTTGTTTCTGGCCTCAGTCACAACTGTTCGATGCAAAGTTCATTTGTCATTGCTTGTCACTCCTTTCAAAATTCAGCAAACCAGAACATTAAGCTGTATCACAGGTCACCACCCACAAATGCACCTAGCAACCTGACAATGCTTTGTATTTGTGTTAAGCCACATTGGAAATCACGAAAATGATTGTGCTTTAGTTTCATTGCCAAAGAAAAAAAGTTGGAGGTATAAATAAAATACTTGAGGAGGTATATATTTGAAATTCTGCACACATACTCATACCAAGTGTAGAAAAGCTTCATGTGTGACCCTTTCCACGAAGTTGCATTGAGAAACTTTGAGTGTCCCACATAATCTTGCCTTATCTTGCACTTTGACTACCTTGACAATAGGATTTCTCCATCTTATTCAAGACAAAGAAGCTTATACTTCTAAGAATTCCCATAACAGGGCAATGTTCCTCCATTGTCCAATCCAGCTTCACCCACAGCAAGATTTTACAGCATTTTCCAAAGTTGTCTGCAAATCCAATCAATATCCAAGTGATTATCATTGCCAGGGACAACATACACTGGATGTTGCAACATTTCACTATCAAGGAAAAGCTCAGGCTTAATTCAATCTTCTGCATATTTGTATCATCCTTCCCTTTTTGAAACTTCCATCTTCGAAAGAGACAAACTACAACAATATTGACATATACTCCTCCATACTCCATGACTATTGGTGTGTGTCTTGTCACAACCAAAGAAAATGTTATAAAATATATTCCAGGTAATTCTCCATGCATTGGTAGTTTTGAATGTACTGATTATCATATAAGTTAGTGTGACAGAACTGTACCTTTTTTGCATTTTTTCCCAAATATAAATTGGGAAAAAAGTTCCTCAGAATATGAAAGTAATGCAACATTTAAAAATTCAACTAATTCCGCAAAAAAAAGGAAATAGCATAAGCATACAATAGGTCAGAGAAAAAATGAAAATCATATGGGATAGAGTCAGGGCTGTAGGGTGGGTGAAAATGCAAATTTTATATAAAAGTTAGTAACATTTGCTTAGTAGATGCAGCTATGTAAGGCCTTCCATTCTCATTCAGCAGCAGGACAATGCTAGAACACACACAAAGCGTGAGGCTTGACAATGACATCCTGCAGCATGGCATTTCTAGGCTTGACACAGCTTTAGGCACAAAAAATTTGTTGAAAATGTAAGGATTGGAATTAATGCCTCATCCTTACAATCCATACTTGACTCATTTGATTTTCATCCATTCTGAGATGCCAGAATCATTTTGAGGCAAGAATTGCAGACTTTTAATGTCATGATGTGCATGATGCTCTGATGCATTGCTGTTGGTGCCAACTCAATCTTCTTCAGACAGCCTTCTGATACCTGTGTCACACTGAAGGGAGATAGTACAGGGTGATTCAAAAGTCACACCCTTGCTTTTATTATACAGGGTGGGAAAAAAAACTTTGGTTATCTTCATCACTCCCCAGCACTGGCCCCTGAAAATTTGCTAAATATGAATAGTGCCTATGTAAAGAACCACCATTCAGCTGTCAATAATGTCAACATATTAAAGATTCAAGGCATGAATTTCATGTAGTCATAGAGTATAAGAGGTGTTGCTGGAAAAGCTGGTGCCATGCAGCGATGGCATCTAGTCCATGCAAGAGGTTGCCTATGTGCCATAAGTGAAGTCATGGACATCACTTAGGGCAAATCTTGTAGGGTACTGTTAAGTGCACTTTTCATGTGCTACCTTTGTTACACTGTGTGTAACTGACAGGAGTGATGGCTTTTATCTTAAATCTTTTGACATCAGTGGAAAGCTAGAAAGCTATTCTATATAGATGCTATTGCAATACTCTTGAGAAACTACATTGCGAAGCATTAAAGATGACCAAAAATAGTTTTTTTGGTTCACCCTACACTTCTGCAAACTGAGGAAATTTTAAGGTAAAGGCAAGCTCACATGACAGTAAGGTGGTGGGAAACTTTTTTAAAATACCAGTCTGATTTTTGTGCATGGATTGGCAGAAGGCTTCCCAGTTTTGTAGCAATGCAAAATGGCTACTTGGATGGACATTTGGTTCAGTAACTCTCGTGCCATGTGAATTCTAAAGGGATTTTGAAGGCACCAGTTCCAAGAATTCTTCTCTCTTAAAATCTGGATCAGTTCAAGGGACAAGCCCCAGAAGACTCAAAAATTAAATTCCTAACCAGTTTCTGCCATTTCTATTCTATGCAACATAGCATATATAGCAAAATCACAACTTGGGTGCAGGGGAAGGCATGGGAAGCAAAACTTACCTATTACCATAAGCTCAGTAAATCCCATCCCAGGAAATAGCATAATTATCCCTGTCTTGGTTAAGAAAAACCTTTTTTTCCCCCCTCCTATCCCAACCCCCAGCTCTCAGCCACAAAAAAAGGTTTTTCTTAACTGAGAGAGGGATAGGTAAAATGTTTCTTACTGTGGTGAATCCTCATCAACTTCCACACTCCTCTTGAAATATTGCCCTCCACGAAACCCTCAAAAACCAATGGGTGATAAAATCATGCATGCATGGGAATAAAACAGATTCAATCCTCTAAATGGAGAGGCATTACCCACTCTTGACAACAAAAACCTGATATAATGAAATAATTAAGATAGCTTCATCTACTTTTCTAGAATGAGACAACTGTATTTTTCAAATCCCTACCCATTGTTATTCCCTTGCCAATAAGGGTTTTCTCTGTCTAACTGATACTTTTGGCACCAACTTGTCTGCTAGTCACAATATCACAATCTGTGGCAAAACCAGTGGTTCCAATGTCATAATTTCACCCTCTTCACATTTGACTTCAGTGTGTCTATTGATACTCTTTGAAGCAACCACTACAGGATAAATGGCAAAATAAATCACAGCAAAGAAGTAGTCTGTTTTATACCACAATCACTACTTACCCTTTAGAACTGAAGATACTCTTTAAATAAGAGAGAAATCATACTGGATAAGGCTTCACAGAGGTTGAGGTTTTGAGAGCTGGAAGTAGTTTAGCTTCTTGATGCTAAAGTGAGCTCCATGAATATCCTCCTGCTCCTCTCTATCTCTCCTCTCCACCTTTGCTCTTTCTATTCAATGGAAAAGAATTCATAAGGCAGTGTTTTTAAGTCCTCTGGTCATGCTCAGGTTCTTAATCTTTCAATTTGTTTAAGATCCTTTCAGTGGACAGGGAAAATAATAATATTTGCAAATGATAATGAGATTAAACACATGATGATTTAGAAAAAGGCCTAGAACTAACAGAAGATAAACTATATGATATTCCTTGGGTCTTTAGCTGGGGATAAGGAAGTTACTAGCTGAAATGAATCCTTTGTACATGAAATCATCAAATTTCATTACTGTACAAGAAGAAGAAAAAATTAGAAATAAGAACATAAAGAAGAAATTTTCAGAAAATGTTTGCATAAGGCAAACCATTTTCTTACAATAGTAATATATTTGGATTTGAATGCATCCAATTATTAGGATCATGTCTGGTCTCTCCACAATGAAGATTTGAGTGTCATAACTAACCACTTGATGAATCTTTCAGATAACACATTTTCCATTTGATTGCAGTCATAGAACCACATGATACTTATACAAAACACACCATATTGATAGTTATTCCTTTAATTCCTGATAATGGTTACTATCTTTTCTGGACAGGTGAAGGGGATAGGCTTATGCTTTGAGAAGGGTGCTTTCCTCTCCTCTGGGAGCTGGTCTGAAGACACTCAGATTCTCTCTCTTTCTAACACAAACTGGTCAAACATCCATGTTGCTGATGTGATCATTCATCAATTCTCATGATGTAGACCAATATCCTACATCTGGTGGCACCAGAACTCCATTTTCTAATTCCTCAACAGACTCACTATGGGAAGGTTTTAAATGAACTGATGAATTTGCATAAAGAGACCATCATCACTCATCACCAATTCATCACCAATGTGGATTCTCACTTAGTGAAATGAAATAAGGCTTGGCTAGCAATAACATTACATTAAAATTTTTGAACAAGCTTTGGAGGGCAACAGAGTGGTTTGTTCTTTCATGAATATGGACTAATATTGAAGAAATGAGTGCCTTGAATCTGGATCTGATCTCCAACTACTGGGTGAAGTGTCTGAAAGGGCAGCCAAGCCAAGGGTCTGAAAGGGCAGTCAAGCCAAGGGTCTGAAAGGGCAATCAAGCCAATTGAGTCCCATGGCATCACAGCAAGAGTATACCCTGAAGAATGTGCAAGGTCTGGAGTCCTGCATCATCATCTGGACCAACTATCTGAAAAAAGCACAAAAATTTAATTTCAGTGTTCCTGCTCCTGTATTAACAATAACAATGATAATCACATTTGTAAGTGTATCCCATTCATATGTGAAGGATATCATACCAGATTTTCTAAGAGGCACTACCAATGTTTATGACCCTTTGAGAGCATATTGTTGGACTTAAGAGGCACTAGATTTGGTTTGTAAATGACGATTGAGTAGGATTGCACTCATGTCCATGATGTCAAAGGAAAACGATCATACATTGTTTAACATGGATCCCATTAGTGATAAAGACTGTCCAAAATCATAGGAAGACACTCCCCATTACTGCTTGGATAAGTCCTGAGTAATGGAGCAATCCTCCTCCAACTCATGGACTGTGCAAGGGCATTACAGTAAAACCCTTGCCATTGAGAAATTCAAAACTGTTTGCTGGGTTGGGGGCTAGAGACCTTGTGGGCCAAGATTCTTCAAAATGTTAACTCATAATATAGGAAATCAAGTCATAGTAGCACATGGTGAGATCAATTGCTTTGCCATCCCCATGATCAACTTGATCTCCACACCAAGAACAGGGACAGTGACTTCTGAAATGTACACCATTCTACTGATATACATTCATGTCCACCTAACACAAGGCAACTAAATTTCACTGAACTAAATGTAATATGGTGTTTACTTCACCCCAATATTACTGCACACACTTTATACTATCTGCCTCACTGTATGGAATAACTCTTGCTCTACTAGACTGGATGGGAAGAGTTTCAGGATTTTCCATGTGATTGTGAGGACCTGCACACTCTAACCATTCAATCCTTGTGGTTGAAAAGAAATGACTCCTCAATCTTGGAAAATGAATAACCGTGTCCTAATGCCATTCACAATTTCCATAAAAAACAAATGCAAGAGTATGGTGTCCTTAATATTTCCACATCAACTTGACCAGATGATCCATTTCATGGATTTCATGTAGTATGAAGCATGACAGAAATTATTAGTAAAATGAATGACAAAACAGGAGAGGGGACTCAATATATAAGACTGCTGAAAGGGGTAAATGGGTTTTCAGGGACCAATGAGAGGGTTTCAACCATTTAGTTTCCTTCAACCTTGGCAATGCTGCAACACCTAAAATTCATTCAGGTAGCATAAAGCAAGGGTGGCCCCAGTGACCACTTTCTGCTTTCAGGTGATCCTTCAGCAGCTCTATGAATTAAGATCTTTTGAAGATCTTAATTCATAGAGCTGCTGAAGAAAATTTGAAGAAAATCACAACTAGCACACCTAGCGAATATAATATTATGTGTGATATATCGTGTGTCTTTTTCATCCATGACAACTGTGTAGATATAAATACGGAGTCCTAGTTTCACAGGAGCAGACGACGCTAGTGCTTCCTCATTGGACTGTGGACGGAAGCCGTCCCAAAATACTAATACTAATCTGCAAGAAAATGGAGTATGAATTGCATAGGATTACAGCATCAAATGCAATGAAAATCATACTGTTCTATGCCCTTTCTGAGTAGTGCTTCTTATTTGGGCATCCATCTCTTTCATGTAAGAGCGATGAGTTGTACTTGCAGTGTATGAGATCACAAGTTCCCATGCAACATATGCAGAAGAAAAGGCATGATGCTGTCTTCCTTCATAGTATGTAGCACTTCAAACTAATTATCATGATTGTATTGGGAATATCAGAAATAAAATGCATATGATATAAATAACTCAGAAATTGACTTATCCTTGAAAATGGTGAAATCAGAGCAGCTTTCCAAGGGTAGACAGAATAACATGGTATGAGCCACCTTTGGCTGACAGCCACAAAATGATGCACATATACAGACTTGTGCCTCATGCCTTTAATGCAGACCTATTCTCAATATATACTACAGGCAGAGAAAAAATGCACTTTAGTCCTAATTTTAACATAAGGAAATTGGTCATTGCTAAAGTTATCCCAGCAAACAATTTGAAACACATAATTGTCAAATCAATGTTGAATCAACATTGAATAAACTGGAACATAGCCTTGTTTGCTGGGATGTGTGTTCCAAGATGTATCCCAGCAAACAAGACTAAGCAAAACCAACATCGTACCAATGTTATGAACATTGATTCAATGTTGATTTAATGTCGACTCAACGTTATGTGTTTCAAATTGTTTGCTGGGATGCACATGTCTTGTCTTCCACACATTTTTATTTTCAGAACTTACTCCCAGTTGGCTTAGTCACACCCAAGTAACACAAAATATTCCAACAATGTTTTTATAATGTTAATGAACAATGTTGCTTCATTGAGTCCAAAATGTCAATGTTGCTAAAGAACATTCCATAGAGAGTGCTGCTCACTGCATATTTGTTGCAGTGACATTTCAGGACTGTTCAGTTTAAGTTGCTGTAATGTTAATGGAGAACATTGCCTAACTGGCACCTAATCCGAACCTATATTGGCATTACTACCTGGAAAAGCTTAAGCTTCATTGGCCCTGTACTGGACCAATATTCTGCCAATATTGAATTATTTCATTCATAATTTCATACCATAAACTTAAGTTCCTTACCTGGTCATGGTGGAGACATTACCATCAATAGGACAAAGCCTGTACTAGTACAACCCCAGCCTATGCATAATACAGTATCCATATCATGGACAGACAGGAGACATAGCACATTTTGGGATTTAATCTTCCCCTTCCCCTTTCCCCCTTAAATATAGCACACTTCAGGAAATGGTCCACTCACAATGTTCTATGGATTGTCTGCTAATTCAGTCCTTCTCTATGAATTGAGTTCATAGACTTTCTACCATTGTTTTCAATCTCCTGTAGAATGTAATTGCCAAGTTCTCAGAAAGGGTTCTTTTATGGAATATGAGCTTGTTTTTGGTCTGGGCTCCATGATTCTGTCTCAAATATGGGGTTAACAAGTAATGAAGTGTCCATGTTCAGTGGTTCCTTTAATGAGAATAGGAGATGGATGTGCCAATTTCTAAACACACCTGTGAGTGACGATTCTAGGGAAAGAGAGAAGGGTACTTTTGTGTACTGGTCAAAAAGCAAGACTTGTCTCCATCTCATGGTCTGGAGGAAAATTTTACAATTCCTTAATACTTCTAAGTGCATATTGTGTCAGACTGTTGTCGCTATGTTGCCAATGTCAACAGTGTCAACATTCTTTCAATGTTGATAACAAATGTTGCAATAAAATTCGTGGAGGCATCTCAGCAAAAACTTTCAAAGTGCTCAAAAGTGAAAAATGCTGAATCAATGCTGTTCATCAACTTTTTACATAGAGCAACACTGGCAATATTTTGGAAACATTCCATTAACATACTGTTACTTGGGAAGAAGCCCTTCATAGATTGTGAGTGAAATATTTCTGTATCCCTCCCCTATAATCTTCTCCATAGTCCCCTCTCACCAAAAGGGAGGTGCATGTCCACTTAATCACTTTCACACCAACTTGCTATAATCCCAGAAGTAACCAAGGTGTTACCTGATGCTGCCAGAAAGTTTTAAGAGTTTCATGATCATTACTTAAATATTATTATTCTTGAAGCATCCATAACTGGCTATATAGTGTCACATGGTTATTGCTGAAGGAGTGCATCTTGCAATCATTACATTCCACTTTAAACAGAAGATATAGGCATTTTGATGAGAAAGTGGTTCTGCTACTTGATGCCAATGTGTGCTCCACAAAAATCCTCCAGCCCTTCCACATTTCTTCTCTCCAACATTGCTCGTTCTATTCAATGAGAAGGAGAAAACAAGCTACAGCTGCGTTACATCCTCTGGTCATGGTCAGGTTCTTAACCTTTTAACTGGTTTAACAAGTTCCTTTTAATGGATGAGACAAATCCAAATAGGCTTGCAAATGAAAATGACATCAAGAACATGGTTATAAAAAAAAAAACAACCTAGAAATGATTATGGAATAATTATGGGATGAATGAGTAAATGAAATGAATCCCTCTTTGAGCATGAAGTCGAGCATGGAGGAGGGGGGGGGGGGATATCATTGCTCTACATGGAAGCCACAAAAAACAAAGTCAAAGAAAACTTGATATGTTGATATGAAAGACAAACTATTGTAAAAATTAATTTGCACACATTCAATCATTAAGGTCATGTCTGGTTTCTTTACATTATAGGCAGATTTGGGTGCCAATATGAATAACCACTCAACAAATCTCTTAGGAAGCATATTCCATTTAATTCCAGAGAAAGAAACACTCATAGTGATACAATACCTCATACTATACTGGCATCCAAAAGAAATGTCACAATGTAATGTAAGACTTGCCCACTTAGTAGGAGTCATAATGGTATTATATTTGTCTTTAGCTGAACAATTTAACACTGCTTGAATAGTATTAGTGTTTACTTGCCAACCTTTGAAGTGCTGTGCATGTGCCACATCAGGAAAGTACCTCATTAGCTTTTCTCTATGCCATGTGTAAAGTTTAGATTTCCATGGACATGGACATTTCCATGGTTCCATTGAGCATGCCATACTGTCACCAAATAAACATCAGAGATATGCCAAGGCTAACACAGCAACAAAGGGATGGGGTGATTAAAACACTCCAAGTGGGTGTAAAGCAACAGGAAGTCATGCAGCAACTTGGAAGGGCTCAAGTGGCCTAAAATGAAGTCTGAACTTCACATATGGCATGGAGAAAACCTAATTAGGCATATTTCTGAAGTGGCATATACCCAGTGCTCAAAGGTTAGCAAGCACACTAATAATATTCAAGCAGTGTCAACTTGCTCTGCAAAGGAAAAATATAATGCTATCACAATTCCTACAACAAAGGTAAATCACCTTGAAACATTTCTTTTTGATGCTAGTATATATGGATAAATATAATTTCCTGGTTATGGTTACAATCTCTTCTGCTCCTCTAGAAACTGGCCTGAAGAGATTAAAGGCTGTCTCTTTCAGAGATTGGGAAATAAAAAATGTCGCATGAATCAGTAGATCAGCCATGTAGCTGATGTTGATATTCACCAATCCTCCAGATATTATTTGATGTCCTATGTCTGGTGGTATCAGAACTCTGTTTCTAATTTTTCAACAGACTCATTATGTGAAGGTTCTTAATGAACTAATGAAATTGGATGCAGATAATTCAGTTAAATTCATTACCAAAGTAGATTCCCACTCAATGAAGGATTGGCAAGCAATAAGGTTGTAGTTCACTTTTTTTTATAAATAAACCTTGAGGACAAAAGAATGGTTTGTCCCATCATTAATAAGATGCAAATGTGGAAGATATATCTGAGTGCCATGAATCTGGATATCATCTCTCACTAGATGGTGAAGGGTATGAAAAGGCAGATGAGCCAGCTGAGTCACTTGACATCATAGCAGGAGCATACCCTGAAGAACATGGAAGCTCTGGGGTCCTGCAATATCATCTGAGTCAACAATAAAAAAATATGCACCAAATTTAGTTGAGGCACACAAATTACAGCTTCATTGTTTCTAAAACTGAAATGTAAAAAATTGCAATTACAATATCAATTGCATTCAATTCTCACTCATATGTGAGGGGTATTATACCAGGCATACCAAAAGTCATCACTACTGTTAATGCAGCCATTAAAAAAATGGTTTGACATAGAGGAACCAAACTTTGCAAATGAATCAGATGATGGGGTTGGCAATGTCCTTGCATTCATCATGTCAAAGGAAAGTGTTCATAGATGTTGTTCAATATGGTTCCTATTGATGATACTGATTGTCCAAAAGCATAAGACACTCCATGCTGCTACTTTGAATAAAATAGTAAGTCCTGAGGAATGGAGTGAAATTCCTACTTCAACTCATGGAGGGTGGTGGGACTTTACAATAAAACTCTGTCCTTGAGAAAATCCAAAGCCAGAAGTCTGTTGGATCAAAGCTAGATCTGTTCCAAATGTTGGCTGATAACACAGCCTATCAAGTCAACACATGGCAACATTGCCTTCCTCACTGTCAAATTGGCCTGCATACCAAGTTTCACAACACCCAGTCAACATTTTTAGCTGGTTCCAGACTGGTTTCAAGCTAGTTTTAAAAATTGGACTGGAACCAGTCTGGTTTCAGACTTGAAATCAGCTGGGTTAAGGTTATAAATGAGTAAGAACCAATGGCTCCTGTCTCCAATCCATTCAAAAACCAGCAAGAAAAGGAAATTAGATTCATTCATTAAGAGTACTACAAAACTAGGATATAGGAAATATAAGCATAAATGTCTCTTGTCTTGATAGATGCCTCTCAACTATCTAATAGCTCTACCTCAGCTCCTTCCTTGCAGTGACCTTCTCAGAAGGAATTCATCCAACTTGCTGCATTTTTCCCTTTCTTTCCTGCTGCCTTATTCTATCTTCTTCCAGCCTCTGCTCATAGGCACCTTCAAGTTCATGTAGTTCTACTTGAATACCAGTACCCATGCTGTACATATGATTCACCATTAACTAGTATGCTTCGCATGAAAAAATCGTAAAACACATTGTAAGAGAAAAGGGTTTTGCACTATTTTTGCCCAATACCTGTGAACTTAAACCATTCATAGCATTGGGACAAAAAAAGAAAACTGTAACTCAGTCACAAATTGAAGTAATTGTGAATTACTTAATCTAAAATGAAGAAAAATGAAATAAAATGAACATGCTCACTTTTCAAAGCCTGCAGTTTTTCAGGCATCAATGCCTTATTAGCAGGGGGTCCTCTTTGTCAGGACACTTTTTTCCTGGCACTGAGCAGTTTGCTAGAACATCTGACCCCCATATGTGAACAGCAAAATTGTAAAAAAAAAAAATTGTCCTTGCTGTGGCTCCTGATGCTCTTAGAAGCCTCCTCTTGGACTAGAACACCCTTACTTAGTTTCACATGTTGAATGTGCACCAAGTAACAGTTTTTGCTGGGATGAATTAAATTGAGGAAATTAAATTAAATTTTTAAATGAAACATTCAAGTATTATTATGCCATTTTTAAACATCCAAGCTGTTCTACTTACCAATTGCTTACCACTTGCCCCAGTTGGTCACAGTGCACAGTTGGCCAACAGTATCCTTGGTGTAGTCACCTAAGCAGTGATAATGACTTTTGAAATGCATAATATTATCTTAGTTTATGTTCATGTCCACCTATTTCAAGGCACTGAATGCAACTAATTTTTTAATTTGGCCCAAGCATTTCTGTGTGTGTATCATGCTGTCAGCCTCACTCACCATTTGATGTATAGAATATTTACCCTCATATTTCTTGCTCCACTAGTTTTGATGGGAAGAAGCTCAAGATTCTTCATATGACTGAGAGGAACTGCACACACCAACTTTTCAATTCCCGTGACCGAGAAGAAAAGACTCCTCAATTTTGGAAAATGAATAACCATGTCCCCATGCCATTCACATTTTTCCTCAAGTACCAATGCTCATGTAGACTTAGTCCTAATTCTTCCACATTCACCAGACCATATGATGTATATCATGGACTCCCAGTTTTATGAAGATTGGCTGCAGTGTCAAGCAGAATTTCAAGAAAGAAGTGGACTCTTATGATGGCTGAAGGGTGAGCTGGGAATTCCAAGGGCCAATGGGTGGACTCAAGCCCTCTTAACTTCCTCCAACCTGTGCAATGTTGCAACACCTCTTAAATTTATTCAACTAGCACAAAGCCAGGGGCTACCACAGTGACCACTTTCTACTTTCTGGTGACCCTGCAAGGGCTACATGAATTAAGACATAAGCTGCAAATGTAATATTGAGATAGTCACACAAAGAAATGGTCAACACAAAACATGTCCCTTCAGGAATTTAAGGTCAAAGTTCTTTCGAAGTAGGCCTACAATAAACCTACGCCCAGCATAACCCTAAGAGGCCAAGAGTCCATCAGATCCAACTTTGTAACGCCCGCATGACCTATTCTATGATAGCTCATTAATCTCCCGCTTATCAATACCTCAGAAGGAGCTCCGAAGCTAACAGTAACGGACCTAGGTCTAAGACGGTAATTTTCTGCGGAAACGTCCGAGTTATTAATAAACATTTAACGGAGTAAAACTATCCATATGATGCTTCCATCCCCAGGTGACACACGCTATCGTCTCGGCGAAAGGCGTAGTCACCCACTTCCCATATCAGAATGGAAGATGGATAAGTGTAACAAGGTGGGGCCGGATAGACTACGTCTAGGCTGGCCCATGACGGATTTCAAACAAAAGCAGCTAAGGGAATGACACGGCGGAGCATTGAACAAAGACGACTGATGGTCCCCCATTTCGCAGAGGGAAGCAACCTTTACTGTCATCTCGTGACACATGTATGCACCATCAGAAGCAGTGTGTGAGCGTCAACCTTCCTTCAAAGCCCCCAATGGTGGTGTGGGCGCGGCCGCCGAATGGTATTACGTGTTCTCCGTGTACGAAAAAGGGCCCTACTATATGTACTGACTCCAATTAGATGAGTACCGGTGAGATTCGGAAGGACTAGGCTGGTCAGCAACAA